>JARVZY010011702.1:0-61437 GCA_030686995.1 Artemisia argyi | reverse complement strand
CGAGATTCGAAAGTAAGGACATTATTGAAAATTTATTCTTTATATTGATGTCCCTACACCCAAACGTCCATAAGCAATTCGTTCATACCGAAGACGAGAGATTGATAATTGATTGACAATGTTTTAGCATTGTTGCCCTAATCCCGTGTTTCATGTACGATGACAAAAAAAGGTAACCGACTCATTGTCTTGGTCCGCCAAATATTAAAAGATATTGAACTTGAACAAATAAAATTATTTTTAGTTTTAACCCATATTTCGCTTATTGTTAATCCATAGATATCTCACAAGATTAAAGCTTGAAGAGGTCATTCGACTTCTGTCATAATCTAGATGCGTTATTTGTAGAAAATGTAGCCAATTAGAGAAAGGTTGTTCAACCAACTTTCCAGATGCATAGTCCATGAAAGACGGAGCTGATTAAAGATGGTGTTTAAACCGCTATAGCGCCACACGTTCAATGGTGCCATGGTTTACTAGTGGCGTTGAACTTGAAGTACAAAATATGCTTTTCTAGTAGTAAGAAAGTAACACTAATGTTCACATAACAATAAATTGGCCAATTATTCATTCATAGCGACTCCCCCATTTTTTATTATTATTTTTTTTTGGTGAGATAAAAAACAATGTTTCTAGCAAAACTTTTAGATGTGTATGTTCGTTTAACATGCAATAAAAGCAGTAATATAATCCTTCCAGTTTCATAAGATTGGCCGTATCAAAAAACATTTTTGATCTAGAATATAAGATTATGTCGAGCAACTTGTTTTTTAGTAAAAAGTGGTTCGGAATGTGAGCACTTCGAAACATAACATGTAAGGATAATAGAAGTTGCCCCTCAATAGACGAGGCTTCTTAATCAGGCGGTTAGTGGTCCGGAGGTCACAAGTAGAAAATAATGGTCCATCAGTTTAATGTTTATTCCCAAAGACGTCTAGAGAAAGACAAATATAGTGACTTAACTCTAAAGGTTGGAGTAAAAGCCCACGTTACCTTTTACCCCGTTCTTTTCTTTATTTTGTGATCGGAGTACCCCTATTAAGCCAGTTCTTGACAAGCATATCACGTGAGGCTAGCCATGGGTAATGTAGCTTTATCTAGGAGGTGTTGTGTCATACACATATTTAACCAAAGATTTTTTTAGTACCACAAGCTATATTGCTTGTATATCATCCATACTTTTTGGGTAAAGGGTTTTTACCCAGGTAAAATATATTAAAAATTCAATCAGGTTCAGGCAATATGGTAACGCACCATATTGACTATAACAAGCAACGTACCCATTGTGCTTCAAACCACCACTTATGAGGATGACATGCCAACCTTATAAAAAACAACGCCTAGCCAAAAAAAAACTACATAAAAATGACCAGCTAGGCTACATTACATAAAAAACCTTAGGTTATGCTATCCCTCATTAACTGCGAAGGAAGATTCCATGTAGCTAGAACGCGCTCTACATTCGAGGTCTTTTTGAAATGAAAAGTTAGCAGCTTGAGACGAACCGTAGAAATAATAACATCGACGACTTGATTCGCGTTTATCTTTTTCTTTTTAAACAACATTGTGTTCCTCTCTTGCCAAATCATATACGCCGAGGCAGCAAATACAAGCTTAGAAATAATACTCATGGCTGAACGAGACCTCCCATAGGAAAGGAGCCAAGCTGTAATATTATCCAACGATATAGTACTAGAAGACATACCCGATTCCAAACACACCCGAGACCATACTTGCGAAGAAAAGGAACATTCAAAGAATAGATGATTGTGTGAGTCCGGGACACTTTCACATAGAGAACATCGAGACATGTTTAAGTCGATTGTAGGACCAACATCATATTGTCTCAAATGGTCTTGAGTCTTCAGCCTTCTATGTAATATGAGCCAAACATGAAACGCATGACGGGGGATACAATGTGCAAACCACACCACTTTCGACCAGGCAATGGTGGTACCACGAGGTTTAATATCCTCCCACACAATACCAACCAAAAATCTTTTATCAGCTCCCATCCTGTTTTTCCAAACTAACATATCCCGTTGATCCAAATTTAGCATATGAACATTAATACCAGACAAATTCGGATACTTATGTAACCATTCAGTAGGCCACATCCATGTATTATCATGGATCAGGTCACTAAGTTTAGTTTGTAAAAAAAAAAAAAAAAAAAAAAAAAAAAAAAAAAAAAAAAAAAAGGTGATTGGAATGGCTAAGGGACGAACGACGGACGAAATAACACGAGGCACGGTGCAGTACAATGTGTTGTTCATCCGTTGATGGGCTTTTGGTGGGTGAGTAACATGCCCACACAGAGCACTTTTAGTTGATGTTATTTCGGGGTGTTAAACATGCATGATGCATTCACCTAGTTTTCTTGTTTGATGCACGATGCGCGCGTACTTTTCTAAGATAAGATTTCAAAGACAAATATATGAAAGAGTAGGTGTCGTCCTTGTGGAAAATCTTTTGTACGGAAATCGCCTCTTTGCCAAAGTGAAATGACTAAAATGATTTTTCTTTTGGTGAGACTTTTTCATTTCACTTGAGTAATTTTAGTCATTTTACTTTAAGCATAGCTGATAGGGAAATTGGCAAAAAAAGGCATCATACTTGCCACCTTTTGTCATTGTATGTAGCGTCCTTTTTTTTTTTTTGATTATATCACTAACTTTTCAGATCCGTGCCATTGTGTGGTCTGTGTGACCTGTTTGACCTGTTGTTGATACAAAAGTTGGGCGTACCTAGTTATTGGGCTTTTGCTCTTATATCAATTCGCTTCTTAGCACTTTGTTACCTGCGCACTAAGAAAATAAAACAACACCGTTAGGCTTATCGAGGGATTGTCTCCCCCGATTAGACTCCGGCGTGAGAGTAAGTAATCGATTTAGGGTTTAGTTGAAGAGTTAGGGATTCTGTAAATCATACCTTGAATGAGAATCGTATGATTCTATATATAGGGGCTAAGAAACCGTGTTTCTTGCTCCTTACTCTTCGCACGCGTGGTGCTTATCCGAGGTAAGGATATCTATTCCTTGAATAGATGATCCTTATCGTGTACCCGATGGGTTAGATTGAGCCTTTGGGCTTCATGAGCCCAAAGTGTTAATATTGCGGCCCATACCATTGTCATGGTAGCCCATTCGTGATGGGCTTAGATGTGAATAATGTATATCATTTGGGCTTGCGGCCCAGATATAGGCTATACGTCATCATGTCCCCCCAGTCTAGTGTGCGCGGCGCGTAGCCGTGGGTACTAGACTTAATATCATCAGCGGTAAGCGTGGCGGGAAATGAAACAAATATTACCGCCTTTTTTGTGGGTGCAATGCACCTAATAGTATCAAAATGGATGCCTCGAAAATCGGGGGTGGTGTCCACGTAGCCCTCGTAATTCGGGAAAAAGTGCATGTACCCGTTCGTCTCTCAGCCATACATTTCCTGTGAGTGGGTTCCACGTGGAGGAACATTAGGGTTTTTACCACTCCTATATAAGAGTCACCGCCCCCTTTTTTACAATCACACAGTAAAAACACACACACAACCACTATTCATCTTCTTCTTCTTTTTGAGAGCGTTTTTTGCAAGAAAACCTTTTAACTTTCGTAGGTAATCTTTGTGTGTGTCCCACTTAGTTTTAAGATGAAAATGGTTGCTCAATTAGAGGATTTTCGCTCCGCGATGTCTATTGAGGACGTGACGCAATTTTCTTCCGACTACTTTGTGCCTTTGGATGTACGTCCAGAGGCACCAGATGTTGATGCGTGTATAGCTGACTTCCCCGAAGGGAAGATAGGTCTATACACTAAATTTTTTGAGTACGCGAATTACCGCGTACCTATATCTGTGTTTCTGAGCGATTTGCTCAATCACTATCGCCTTCACATCTCTCAGCTGCACTGTATAGGTGCGGCGAAGGTGTAGAATTTTGAGGTAAACTGCCGTTTACTTGCGATAGAACCAACCGTGGACTTGTTCCGCTCCTTTTACCACTCAACGTGGTCAAATGGTTGGGTTTCCTTTGCGAAGCGCCAGGGGGCGCTTCAATGTTATACGGAGAAGGTTGACGCCCTTAAGAATTGGAGGGAGTATTTCTTTTGGGTAGACGACGTAGTCTTTCCCTCCCCTTTTGAGTTTTATACTCAGGCGTCCTTACCAAGGGATGGGCGCCCCGCACCCGGTTCCTACAGGCTTGCTGACGCGCAGACTTTAGATGCCAATCGACTGGCCATTAACCCCTATCCGGAGGAGTTTTTGGTACATGTGGGATTGAGTCGCGCTTATTTTGGCGCTGCAGATGAGGTTCCCACTTTCCTGAGTGAGGATGGCCGGGGTGGGTGTTCATCCCTTGTACTTGTTTGTAAGTTTCTTATTTTTGTCTTCGCGCATTTACCAACTAATCCTTCTTTGTTTTTTCTTGCTTTATTTGGTGTGTGCAGAAATGGACCTGTTCGCGGTGATGAAGCTAGATAAGCCAAAGCAGGTGACCATAGGGGTGCGTCCTCTGAAGGAAGGGGAGCAGCCCCTGCTTGATGCGACCGCGGGGCATTTGACTGTTCTGCCCGCGATGGTCCCCGAGGATACGCCACCACTTGTGGTGACGCCCGTCCAGAGTGTAGCGCCGGAGGTAGTGGTGACGCCCACTGTGGAGGCGGTACTTGATGTGGAGGAGGCGCGCGAGGAGGCGCAATCAGGGTCATCTGACAGCATCCGGATCCTGAAGCCTGAGGAGGTGCTGAGGGAGGAGGTTGCGCAGAGTTCGAAGCGCAAGGCTGAGGCTGGGGGCAGTGGCAATAGGAAGAGGCGTCGACACGTCATCAGAGACGCAGAGTCGAACGCAGAAGAGACTTCTACCTCTGGCGCTCGGTTGAAGGTTGATGATACTTCTCCGTTTCTGTAAGTGTGAACTATCTCTTTCTTTCTTTTTTTTTTTTTTTTTTTTTTTTTTTTTTTTTTTAATTACTTGTTGTAATATTTATTGACTGCCTTTGTTGCGCAGGGATGACGCCGCGAAGGATGATGAGGTTTCCTCTCCGCAGAATGAAAACATGGAGGGGAAGACCAAGGATGCTGATGGTGGTGAGGCGCAGCAACTAATTGACGAGTTGGCTGCGACTACTGCACGTCAGGTTGAGCTGGTGGCGCAGCTGAAGGGGAAGTATACTGGGGAGAGTCGTGCTCTTGCCCAGAAGGAGGAGGAGTTGGTGACGCTCCGCGCGCAATTGTCGGATGCGCAAGTGGAGCTGGGGGCTTCGAGGGCCTATGCTGAGAAGATTGCTCAAGATAAGATGAGCATTTTGGCTGACCTGAAGTATGCGAGGGCGAAGCTCGAGCAGATAAAAGCGAAGACTACCTGGTCGGTGTCTTATCTTGAGGAAAAGAGGGCGGAGCATTATGCTAGCCTTCAGGAGTTCAAGGATCGTATTGAGAAGGCGGTCTCGATGCATGAGGAGAAGCTGCGCGCCCTCAGCATAGAGTATGACGAGGAGCTGTACCCCCATCTGATGTCTACTATAGCCGAGCGCAGGTTTCCTTGCTTCTCTATCTTTAAAATTACTTCATCGCTTTTTTGTTTATCTTACACAATTTTTTCTTTGTGAATGCAGATGGTTGATCAGCCATGGGCTGCGCCTGGCAGCCCTGAGCACATTAGAGTCTGCGGAGGTGGTAGAAGCCTTTGGGAAGGTTGTGCACTGCGCGATGGCGCGCGGTCGTTCGCAGGCCATGGAGGACCTGCGTGAGGCCAAGTTGCTGGAGAAAGACTTGGCGGAAATACCTGGTTACAGCTCTACGGCCTACGACGAGCTGCTGCAGGCGATGGCGGGGCTAAAGGTCCTTGAATTGCCGCATATAGGGAAGTTGGAGCGCGACCAAGATGACCCCATAGATGTGCTCATGGCGGGTCTGACTTTGCAGCGTCATCTTGGGGAGAATGCAGAAGAGGAATTAGATTACTATCTAAAACCTAATGTCTCGCAGCTTCAAGTCCCTGTTTTTGCGCGGCCTCGCAACATCCTTAAGCCCTTTGCTCTGGAGAAGGAGATCCCTTTGAAGGAGGTGCTAGAGCGTCACGAGCAAAGGGTTGCCTTAAAGAAGGGTATCAAAGGCAAGGCTGTGATGTGCGGCGTTGGTGCTGCGCACCTTCCCCGATCGGATGGCGTGGCTGTGAGCGTTCCGACCGTGTCTCTCAAGGATGCTATAACCTTGAGTAAGCTTAAGGAGGCGGGGAGTTCCGCCGCTCCAGAGGAGGGTTCCGAGCATCGCCATAGTATATAGGCTTTGTATAGTGATGCATCTTTCCATTGTAATTAATAATTGTTGAATGAGATACACTTTTGGTTTTAAGTTCGTGACTCAAATATATATGCATTGTTTGCTTAAGTTTGAATTTTTAACTAAGTCTTTTAAGTACGTGACTTTGAAGAATTATGCTTGCATTGTTTGCGAATGTTTATTATTTGACCAAGTGTCTTGGCTCGTTATATTGCTAAGCTCGTACTGTGTACTTGGTATTTGCGCATCCGTCGTGGGATGCGCATGTGAAACTTACTTCGACGTCTCGGGAGTAAGGCGCTTTAGCAAGGATGCGTGATCCAATGTTGATGGGTTTGCAACCCTCTTATTCAACGAGTAAATTAGTAGGTTAACTTATCCTTTATGCCTTCGTGGGTCTTTAAGTGGTGCATGCACGCCATGTAGGCAGAAATATAAGATAAACGATATTGACATATATTCAATAAAGTAAAAAGGCGCTATGGAGTTAGCTAGAAACCATAACATTTTATTAATACTTGCAAGTTATTTGAAAAAATAGAAAATACAATTCCTAGAAAAGAAAAGAAAAATAAACACTTATTGGGCACCACGTAGGGTGCAAAGGTGTTTGTGTAAGGGCCGTAGCCTAAAAGTAACATCTTTTGAGATTGCAAATGTTCCAAGTGCGCGCAAGGTCGTGACCTTCCGTGTCGTGCAGTCTGTATGCGCCATTGCCGAGCGCGTCTGTGACCTCGTAAGGTCCTTCCCATTTAGGGCCAAGCTTGCTTGTGTCTTCTGCGTGGCTCGCATCGTTGGCGCGGTAAACAAAGTCTCCTGGTCTGAATGAAGTGTGTTTGACCTTTGCATCATAATACTTCTTCATTTTTGCCTTGGCCTTTGCTTCGCGTATAGCTGCACGTTCGCGTCTTTCTTCCAGTATGTCTAAATCTATGCGCCGTTCCTCGTCATTTGTCGTGACGTTGACCTCTGCTGTGCGTATAGTTGGCATTCCTATTTCGGCGGGTATGACGGCTTCTGTTCCATAGACTAGTGAAAATGGCGTGTCGCCAGTACTGGTTTTGATTGTTGTGCGATGCGCCCATAAGACGTGCGAGAGCTCATCTACCCATTTTCCTTTATGTCTGTCAAGGCGCGCTTTAATTCCTTCGCCTAAACTGCGATTCGCGCGCTCAACTAGGCCATTGGTTTGTGGGTGTTTGACTGAAGCAAAGTGTTGTGTGATGTTCAATTGTGCGCACCAATCTTTGAATGGGTTATCACAGAATTGTTTTCCGTTGTCTGATATGATCTCGCCCGGTAAGCCGAAGCGACAGACAATATTGTCCCAAACAAAGCGTTTGACTTGGTTTCCTGTGATATTTACCACCGCTTTTGCTTCAATCCACTTTGTAAAGTAGTCTATGGCTACGATGAGGAATTTTACTCCTCCAGCTGCGACAGGGAAAGGTCCTGCGATGTCAATACCCCATTTATAAAATGGCCATGGTGAGGTGATTGGTGTTAACTCTTGTTGTGGTCGGCGCGGAATTGGTCTGTGTACTTGGCAATTGATGCATTTTCTTATCAGGTCGCGTGCGTCGCGATGCATTGTTGGCCAATAGTATCCTGACCTCAGAGCGCTTGCTACCACGGATCGTGGCCCTGAGTGCATACTACACGATCCTGCATGAATTTCGCGGAGGACGTAGTTTGCTTGGAGGGGTCCAACACATCTGAGCCATGGCTGTAAGAAAGATTGTCGATAGAGTACGTTATCGCGTAACTCGAATCGTTGCGCTGTGCGCCGTATTCTTCGAGCATCTTTATGATCTTGGGGTAGGATTCCTTTGCTAATAAATTCGATGATAGGTATCATCCACGTAGGATCTTGTTCCTCTATCACCGTTGATATCTCCATATCCAAGATTGACTTGTTTTTAAGGGTTTCCACTAATACCTGTTTTGAGAGGTGTGCGAAGCTTGTGGAAATTTTATCGAACCTTGGCTAAATATAGACTAGTCACCTATATTTAACCTAGGGACAGTGGAATATAGTCTGACTAACTATATTCGACTTAAAATTTTCAAATACTGAGAATAGTTGTACTAGGGTTATGTTTAGGTTGATTTCCTACATGAACACGATAAACCACCAGAATACATTAAAACAATCTAGAGACACGATAGTGTCTTACCACTCAACGAAATCTTAACACTTTATTTGTACTACCTAACTTTATTCTTGAAATTTTTCATTTATGAGATAATCCGAACTACTATCTTGGGATAGTTATCAATTATTCTCTTCATCTTGTAGAAGTACTATCCTCTTTAGGTCCTAAGGATACCATTCCATCATAAACTTTTAAAATCTCTTAAGATTTTTAAAGCAAACTCAACATCTATACCTAACAGTATTAATGTTAAGCATACATTACACACTTTTGTTCATCAACATATCACAACATTACCTTCACAACCGTGGCAAACACGAGCTCATTAACAAATCTTGATGCACTTTTAAAGCTCAAATCATCCTTAGTTACACCACAAGCACCCTCATCAGCTTTACAAGATTGATTATTCATCTTGTACTTTTGGAACACCAGTATCATCTCGTAATACACTACCTTGTAAATCACCGGCTAAGTATGAATGTTGTGTCGGGAATTCTTGAGTAGGATGATTTATAATGTCCTTATTTGAATGGATTGGGATGCCTTTTCATTTAAATAAAGAAATTATAAATCATCGAACCATACGTTTATATTCCTTTAGTTACATTGTTTGGGATGCCTCTCTATGTAAATAAAGAATTATAAACAAGTGGGCTTATTTATATCCGAAATAACATAAGTATGAAGTCAATAAACACTAGATACAACAACAGATTACCTACTAGGCTATGATTGCAACGACTATCCCAATTTCCATTAGTACGAGGTTTACATTTTGGTTTTCATAATGATAGTGCAATAACAAACAAACTCATTGCGAGGCCATGTAACCATATGCATGTGCAGTCGTACCAAACTCATTACGGGGCCATGTAACCATACGCATGCGCAGTCGTACCAAACTCATTGCGAAGCCATGTTGCCATATGCATGGGCAGCCGTACAATTCAAACAGGACTTGGTCCAACCACATGTTCAACGCTTATTCCATGATTCGATTCTTATATCAAATTGCTATTGATACTTGACAACTATATCAAGTTCTATTTTGATATTCAACTACTATATCAATTCCTATTAATATTCGACTGCTATATCAATTTCCTTTGATATTCGACTATTACCATACCTTTCCTATATAAAAGTAAGCCTCATCCTACACCATACACTGAAATGACAAATCAAGTTACATCACCGGTAATCCCAGACTTTAGTCCTCATAAGTAACCACACCTTTTCATCGACACCACTCCAACATATGATACACACAGAACTTCGGGACGAAGTTCCCCGTAAGGGGTAGAGACTGTAACAATTCGCAATTTCAGGTTAATTACCATTCCCGGAAAATTTCACTATTCACTTTTACTATTCATTTTTCCCGAAACTTTCCCGAAAGTTGATTTTTATTTGATATTCTCGAGTGATAAATCATTTCCATGGCAAATTAAATGTTTGACATTCATCAGATCATTTTCGTGAAAGTTATTAAGGAATTACACGTTTTAGGGTAAAACGTCATTCAGAAATTCTACGTACAACAAAACTCGACCGCGTTAAGTGACCCCGCATCAGAAAAATGTTTGACACACTCATGATTTATTTGAGAATTAATCGTGACTGAGAAAAACATGACCAAAGACTTCCCAGCAGGTCACCCAAGCCTGTACTAATCTCACATGAGCACGCTTAACTGTTTGGGCGATTAACCGTTAGACCACAAAACGCGTTTCTAAGACAATTTGAGTTTTCAACTAATTAGAAAAAGTCAACATATTCTTTCCCTCCCCCATTGACCAAAAATCATCCCTTGATGTTATAAGTCATTTCGTGATTTTTAGGCTTACGGTTTGATGTCTAAAAGACATTTAATACCAACCGACACTAGACTGAGCCCAGTCTAGACATTATAAGTCATTTTAAATCATTTTTATAACATTAGAAAAGTAACATTTTACTTTTCTCAATTTTACGCAATATTCGTACGTTTTACGTATTACGCGTTTTAGACCCGTGTTTCCAGTTTTTAGCAGGGTTTACCACCCAAATGGAATCTACCACTCATTTTATATTTTATTATGGGACATATGGACATGTCTAACAATACTTTAAAGTTCCATAATTTTACGACACCCGGTTTTACGTTTTGAGGCCTAATCATTTACGGTTGTCATTTCCAGGAGTCAAAACTCTTCCTAATACTTAGGATAATACCAAGCAAAGTCCACACCTTGTCCCCCAAGCTTGTGAACCGCCTAGGAGGGGGGATTCACCACCCATGTGGCTTGATCTTATGCCTTGTGTCATGAGATGTGAACATGTGTTCAACTTGGCCTCCAAGTGTTGACTAGTCAACAATGTAACCTCCTCATTTGCATATAAATGCTTCTCCTCCCACTCCTTGACCATATGAACGACCCACACACACAACACACTTCATTTTACTAGTTTACTTCAAGTTCCATCCAAGAAATCAAGTGCAATATCCATACATAAACCCTAGTTTAGTTTTGATTCATCAAAACTACTTCAAATCCTTAGAAACTTTGGTGATTTCTCTTGAGTTTGAATCCACTCAAGTCACCTCAACCTTCATCATCCATCTTTCAAGATTACAAGGGTAGAAAGATTGCATGAAGTGAAGTGGGTTGAAGCAAGTCTATCAAAGTCCTATCCTTACATGTTAACTTCCTTTCATCTTTGAAAGCCAAAAGTTGTGAGCCAAACCCTAACTTGATTCTTGTTAAATAATCATGTTCATGTTATTTACATATTATTTGTGCTATATTATGTCTTGTAGTTATGTCCATGATGTATAAAAGTGAGCAAAACAAGTTATTGTTATTGATTGTTACAATAAGTTACTAAAACAAGTAAACTAGTGACTTTCTTGGTAAGACCTGATCAAAATGGTAAAAATATGATGTTGGATCATTACATATTACAGTAGAGGACCTAACAAGGAAACCATAGCAATTTGAACCACCTAAAACGAGTAAACGAGTCAAAAGTTATGGCGATTTGAAGTTACCAAAGATTTCCGGCAAAACTGCCAAATACCATTCTGATCAAATTTGGGTTTTGAAAGTCACACTTCTGGTCCGATTCATCAAAAAGTTAAAACACGAAAGTTGTCCGGAACGACGTTTTCGTTCAGGAACAAAGAAGCTCGAGCCCTGAAAACGCTTTTTGAGTGATAAATTCTTCAAAATCTTAACAGCCCATTTTTACACCAAAGTCATTACATATAAGTTATGGTTTATGAAGACCAAAGGGGTCTTATGACCTAGAATCAAGACACAACCATGGCTAGAGCCAAGGTTGAGTCTCAAGACCATGGAAAGATGACCAAAGGTCATGGCTAGGCCATGACGAAATGACCATACAAGCTTATCAAGGCAAAAACATGAACTAGAGAAGTTGGCGATAACTTGAACATACAATTTGGATCTACTTCATCTAAAGGAACCATGAGATATTACAAAGAGAAAATGGACATTCAAGACTTATGAAACTATCCCTAATAACAATCTTCATGTACAAATAAACTTTCCTAAGTTTATTCAAATATCGGACATGTAACCTTTCGGATCAAAACTTATATCTATATACTTTATCAACTACTACAATAGTAGGGAGCCTCATGTGAGGAGTTCATTATGTAAGCCGTCGAGTTGAGTTGTGGATTTACGAATTAAAGTGTCCTGGCTCCTCGAACGCTTACTAACATGACTTCTGAATTATGTCGGCCCGAACGGTAGTAAACGATATATAAACATACATGTTTCATGAATCATTTCTTTCAAAGACTTACACTATACATCATACCACATCATGGACTAAGTGCAAGACATTTATTGGCGTGTTTATGTTTCCTTAGACATTATTCCAAACCTAAGTTACAACAATTATTCTAGGTTGCTTGTAGAAGTTCTTACGGCATATCCATCATTCTCATTATACATCATCCAACTCAAGGTGAGTTCATAGCCCCACTTTACATTACTTCAATGTTTTACAAACCCTTGGGGGGAATACATGCTATTATTTTTCTACTCGAACACAATGCTTTCTACTGTATGCGATTCGACTATGTTTTATTATCACTAAGTAACATCCTTGCCAAACCAAGATCCCTTATTATGAACCATTTACTCACTTGCGAGGGTTACTTGCGAGTGAGCGCGAATATTGTGAATAGGCCTATTGGGATTGACGAATCCCATTTGTTTTGACTAAGTTCAAACAAATGCATTAATATTTGAAACATTAGGTATGACGGCAAAGTACCTACCGGGATAAATCTGCCGATCGATATTGGTACACGTTAACGTTTTGGTGTCATAAGCTTAGTGTATAATACATTTTATGGGCGTATAATAACGTAGCCTGCCTGTTTTGTTCTCCAAACATTGGTGTGAACCTATAACTCACACTACCAACATATTGTGTTCAAACGATTTAACAAACTCTATGAATATCACTCAACCTTTGTGTTGACCTCTCAAGCATGTATTTCAGGTTCATGACGATCAAGGATGGCACGGAAGGACACGGATACTCAAGAGGGCTATAAATTTACTTATCATTCAAAAACTCATTTATTATATATTGTAAACATGGAACCAATTGGGACCTCATTTTGTAACCTCTGATATTTATATAATTTGAATGATAAATCTTTTAAAACGACTCAATTGGAGTTCGTTTTCTATTATTGTGACTATTGTGCCGTCAAGTAACACCTAGTTCGAATTCCGCTGCAACCATGAATTGGGGGTGTTACAGATTGGTACCAGAGCCATGGTTATAGAGAAACGGGTGTAATTGAGACCTAAACTATAACTACACTTACAAGCAAAAACATTTTTATAGCCTTCCATCTCCGTGTCTTCCATCCTCCAAACGATTATGGACTTAGTAAGCATGTTATGATACACAAACATATTAGTATATTCATATATACCCATTTTGAGCATTTCCCCGTAGACATTTTTGTGCTACACAAACATAATTGCATATTGATATATGTACCCTAAACATAATTGAGCATTTCCCCGTAAGCATTAGTATATTGATATATAAACTCGGTTTATTTTCAATCATTTATCTAAACAATGGACTAAACATATCTGTGTATGCCTATTCTAAGGCATTTCGACACAGCCACACTCTCCCAATCATGTTCCTACTCCAACATTATATGTCCAAGACATTGTAACTGATACAATGGTCTCATTCATTTTTCAAGACATTGTGAGATACAATGGTCTCATTCATTTTCCAAGACATTGTGAGATACAATGGTCTCATTCATTTTTCAAGACATTGTGAGATACAATGGTCTCATTCATTTTTCAAGACATTGTGAGATACAATGGTCTCATTCACTTTTCCAAGACATTGTGAGATACAATGGCCTCATTCATTTTCCAAGACATTGTGAGATACAATGGTCTCATTCATTTTCCAAGACATTGTATGATACAATGGTCTCATTCATTTTCCAAGACATTGTATGATACAATGGTCTTAATCATTTCTCAAATGTTTTGAGTCACACAATGGCCTAACCTACTTCCCAGACATTGTAAATTGCACAATGGTCTAACCTACTTCCGAGACATTGTGTTTTGTGCAATGGTCTCTAGAATTATTCCATCACATCATCAATATCATTTCTTATGATATCAAAAACCCGTCACAATCTATCGATTTCAAAACAAGAAATATGATATTTCTAAAGGACAAACAAATCCATCATCGACAAAAGCTGAACTTTCTCTACATTCATCAAAGTTTTCTTATGAAACCTTCATTATTAAAAGTTCGTGATCCTGGCCAAGTATGTTCTATTTTAGAACTACTTAAAACTTCCTTTCCATACGTATCTACCCTTACTACCTTCTATGCAATGGAATATGAAAACATACGTTACAAGTCTTGTATGGACGGGACTTGTAACTTAAGGGTTTGACATCGCCTTTGTTTAGCGGACAGTTTCCCGAAAGTAACGGACATATCACAAGTATACCTAATTTAGGTATTTGGAAATTTTATCGAACCTTGGCTAAATATAGACTAGTCACCTATATTTAACCTAGGGACAGTGGAATATAGTCTGACTAACTATATTCGACTTAAAATTTTCAAATACTGAGAATAGTTGGACTAGGGTTATGTTTAGGTTGATTTCCTACATGAACACGATAAACCACCAGAATACATTAAAACAATCTAGAGACACGATAGTGTCTTACCACTCAACGAAATCTTAACACTTTATTTGTACTACCTAACTTTATTCTTGAAATTTTTCATTTATGAGATAATCCGAACTACTATCTTGGGATAGTTATCAATTATTCTCTTCATCTTGTAGAAGTACTATCCTCTTTAGGTCCTAAGGATACCATTCCATCATAAACTTTTAAAATCTCTTAAGATTTTTAAAGCAAACTCAACATCTATACCTAACAGTATTAATGTTAAGCATACATTACACACTTTTGTTCATCAACATATCACAACATTACCTTCACAACCGTGGCAAACACGAGCTCATTAACAAATCTTGATGCACTTTTAAAGCTCAAATCATCCTTAGTTACACCACAAGCACCCTCATCAGCTTTACAAGATTGATTATTCATCTTGTACTTTTGGAACACCAGTATCATCTCGTAATACACTACCTTGTAAATCACCGGCTAAGTATGAATGTTGTGTCGGGAATTCTTGAGTAGGATGATTTATAATGTCCTTATTTGAATGGATTGGGATGCCTTTTCATTTAAATAAAGAAATTATAAATCATCGAACCATACGTTTATATTCCTTTAGTTACATTGTTTGGGATGCCTCTCTATGTAAATAAAGAATTATAAACAAGTGGGCTTATTTATATCCGAAATAACATAAGTATGAAGTCAATAAACACTAGATACAACAACAGATTACCTACTAGGCTATGATTGCAACGACTATCCCAATTTCCATTAGTACGAGGTTTACATTTTGGTTTTCATAATGATAGTGCAATAACAAACAAACTCATTGCGAGGCCATGTAACCATATGCATGTGCAGTCGTACCAAACTCATTACGGGGCCATGTAACCATACGCATGCGCAGTCGTACCAAACTCATTGCGAAGCCATGTTGCCATATGCATGGGCAGCCGTACAATTCAAACAGGACTTGGTCCAACCACATGTTCAACGCTTATTCCATGATTCGATTCTTATATCAAATTGCTATTGATACTTGACAACTATATCAAGTTCTATTTTGATATTCAACTACTATATCAATTCCTATTAATATTCGACTGCTATATCAATTTCCTTTGATATTCGACTATTACCATACCTTTCCTATATAAAAGTAAGCCTCATCCTACACCATACACTGAAATGACAAATCAAGTTACATCACCGGTAATCCCAGACTTTAGTCCTCATAAGTAACCACACCTTTTCATCGACACCACTCCAACATATGATACACACAGAACTTCGGGACGAAGTTCCCCGTAAGGGGTAGAGACTGTAACAATTCGCAATTTCAGGTTAATTACCATTCCCGGAAAATTTCACTATTCACTTTTACTATTCATTTTTCCCGAAACTTTCCCGAAAGTTGATTTTTATTTGATATTCTCGAGTGATAAATCATTTCCATGGCAAATTAAATGTTTGACATTCATCAGATCATTTTCGTGAAAGTTATTAAGGAATTACACGTTTTAGGGTAAAACGTCATTCAGAAATTCTACGTACAACAAAACTCGACCGCGTTAAGTGACCCCGCATCAGAAAAATGTTTGACACACTCATGATTTATTTGAGAATTAATCGTGACTGAGAAAAACATGACCAAAGACTTCCCAGCAGGTCACCCAAGCCTGTACTAATCTCACATGAGCACGCTTAACTGTTTGGGCGATTAACCGTTAGACCACAAAACGCGTTTCTAAGACAATTTGAGTTTTCAACTAATTAGAAAAAGTCAACATATTCTTTCCCTCCCCCATTGACCAAAAATCATCCCTTGATGTTATAAGTCATTTCGTGATTTTTAGGCTTACGGTTTGATGTCTAAAAGACATTTAATACCAACCGACACTAGACTAAGCCCAGTCTAGACATTATAAGTCATTTTAAATCATTTTTATAACATTAGAAAAGTAACATTTTACTTTTCTCAATTTTACGCAATATTCGTACGTTTTACGTATTACGCGTTTTAGACCCGTGTTTCCAGTTTTTAGCAGGGTTTACCACCCAAATGGAATCTACCACTCATTTTATATTTTATTATGGGACATATGGACATGTCTAACAATACTTTAAAGTTCCATAATTTTACGACACCCGGTTTTACGTTTTGAGGCCTAATCATTTACGGTTGTCATTTCCAGGAGTCAAAACTCTTCCTAATACTTAGGATAATACCAAGCAAAGTCCACACCTTGTCCCCCAAGCTTGTGAACCGCCTAGGAGGGGGGATTCACCACCCATGTGGCTTGATCTTATGCCTTGTGTCATGAGATGTGAACATGTGTTCAACTTGGCCTCCAAGTGTTGACTAGTCAACAATGTAACCTCCTCATTTGCATATAAATGCTTCTCCTCCCACTCCTTGACCATATGAACGACCCACACACACAACACACTTCATTTTACTAGTTTACTTCAAGTTCCATCCAAGAAATCAAGTGCAATATCCATACATAAACCCTAGTTTAGTTTTGATTCATCAAAACTACTTCAAATCCTTAGAAACTTTGGTGATTTCTCTTGAGTTTGAATCCACTCAAGTCACCTCAACCTTCATCATCCATCTTTCAAGATTACAAGGGTAGAAAGATTGCATGAAGTGAAGTGGGTTGAAGCAAGTCTATCAAAGTCCTATCCTTACATGTTAACTTCCTTTCATCTTTGAAAGCCAAAAGTTGTGAGCCAAACCCTAACTTGATTCTTGTTAAATAATCATGTTCATGTTATTTACATATTATTTGTGCTATATTATGTCTTGTAGTTATGTCCATGATGTATAAAAGTGAGCAAAACAAGTTATTGTTATTGATTGTTACAATAAGTTACTAAAACAAGTAAACTAGTGACTTTCTTGGTAAGACCTGATCAAAATGGTAAAAATATGATGTTGGATCATTACATATTACAGTAGAGGACCTAACAAGGAAACCATAGCAATTTGAACCACCTAAAACGAGTAAACGAGTCAAAAGTTATGGCGATTTGAAGTTACCAAAGATTTCCGGCAAAACTGCCAAATACCATTCTGATCAAATTTGGGTTTTGAAAGTCACACTTCTGGTCCGATTCATCAAAAAGTTAAAACACGAAAGTTGTCCGGAACGACGTTTTCGTTCAGGAACAAAGAAGCTCGAGCCCTGAAAACGCTTTTTGAGTGATAAATTCTTCAAAATCTTAACAGCCCATTTTTACACCAAAGTCATTACATATAAGTTATGGTTTATGAAGACCAAAGGGGTCTTATGACCTAGAATCAAGACACAACCATGGCTAGAGCCAAGGTTGAGTCTCAAGACCATGGAAAGATGACCAAAGGTCATGGCTAGGCCATGACGAAATGACCATACAAGCTTATCAAGGCAAAAACATGAACTAGAGAAGTTGGCGATAACTTGAACATACAATTTGGATCTACTTCATCTAAAGGAACCATGAGATATTACAAAGAGAAAATGGACATTCAAGACTTATGAAACTATCCCTAATAACAATCTTCATGTACAAATAAACTTTCCTAAGTTTATTCAAATATCGGACATGTAACCTTTCGGATCAAAACTTATATCTATATACTTTATCAACTACTACAATAGTAGGGAGCCTCATGTGAGGAGTTCATTATGTAAGCCGTCGAGTTGAGTTGTGGATTTACGAATTAAAGTGTCCTGGCTCCTCGAACGCTTACTAACATGACTTCTGAATTATGTCGGCCCGAACGGTAGTAAACGATATATAAACATACATGTTTCATGAATCATTTCTTTCAAAGACTTACACTATACATCATACCACATCATGGACTAAGTGCAAGACATTTATTGGCGTGTTTATGTTTCCTTAGACATTATTCCAAACCTAAGTTACAACAATTATTCTAGGTTGCTCGTAGAAGTTCTTACGGCATATCCATCATTCTCATTATACATCATCCAACTCAAGGTGAGTTCATAGCCCCACTTTACATTACTTCACTGTTTTACAAACCCTTGGGGGGAATACATGCTATTATTTTTCTACTCGAACACAATGCTTTCTACTGTATGCGATTCGACTATGTTTTATTATCACTAAGTAACATCCTTGCCAAACCAAGATCCCTTATTATGAACCATTTAAGCACTTGCGAGGGTTACTTGCGAGTGAGCGCGAATATTGTGAATAGGCCTATTGGGATTGACGAATCCCATTTGTTTTGACTAAGTTCAAACAAATGCATTAATATTTGAAACATTAGGTATGACGGCAAAGTACCTACCGGGATAAATCTGCCGATCGATATTGGTACACGTTAACGTTTTGGTGTCATAAGCTTAGTGTATAATACATTTTATGGGCGTATAATAACGTAGCCTGCCTGTTTTGTTCTCCAAACATTGGTGTGAACCTATAACTCACACTACCAACATATTGTGTTCAAACGATTTAACAAACTCTATGAATATCACTCAACCTTTGTGTTGACCTCTCAAGCATGTATTTCAGGTTCATGACGATCAAGGATGGCACGGAAGGACACGGATACTCAAGAGGGCTATAAATTTACTTATCATTCAAAAACTCATTTATTATATATTGTAAACATGGAACCAATTGGGACCTCATTTTGTAACCTCTGATATTTATATAATTTGAATGATAAATCTTTTAAAACGACTCAATTGGAGTTCGTTTTCTATTATTGTGACTATTGTGCCGTCAAGTAACACCCAGTTCGAATTCCGCTACAACCATGAATTGGGGGTGTTACACGGATCTTGTTGATTCTTCCTCTGATGGTCACGCTTTTCTGACTGCGGAGTCCGCTGGCTTGAATTCTTATGCTTCGTCATTCTAGTTTTTTGTAGGGTCCCACGGATGGCGCCACTTGTTGATACAAAAGTTGGGCGTACCTGGTTATTGGGCTTTTGCTCTTATATCAATTCGCTTCTTAGCACTTTGTTACCTGCGCACTAAGAAAATAAAACAACACCGTTAGGCTTATCGAGGGATTGTCTCCCCCGATTAGACTCCGGCGTGAGAGTAAGTAATCGATTTAGGGTTTAGTTGAAGAGTTAGGGATTCTGTAAATCATACCTTGAATGAGAATCGTATGATTCTATATATAGGGGCTAAGAAACCGTGTTTCTTGCTCCTTACTCTTCGCATGCGTGGTGCTTATCCGAGGTAAGGATATCTATTCCTTGAATAGATGATCCTTATCGTGTACCCGGTGGGTTAGATTGAGCCTTTGGGCTTCATGAGCCCAAAGTGTTAATATTGCGGCCCATACCATTGTCATGGTAGCCCATTCGTGATGGGCTTAGATGTGAGTAATGTATATCATTTGGGCTTGCGGCCCAGATATAGGCTATACGTCATCACCTGTGGAGCAGGTTGAGTTAAGGAACGTTTGTTTTATTATTGCAGCGTTAGTCCTTTATACTAACGACAGTTAATAAATGACTAAACGGAGCCTGTTAACTTAACGATCGTTTATTTTATTATTGCAACGTTAGTCCTTTACACGTTTTCGCACATTTTTGACCGTTTTTACACGTTTTCGTCCGTTTTTACACGTTTTTGTCTATTTTCGCACGTTTTCGTCCGTTTTTTACCGTATTTACACGTTTTCGTCCGTTTTACACGTTTTCGTCCGTTTTTACACGTTTTCGTCCGTTTTTACACGTTTTTGTCCGCTTTTGTCCGTATTTACACGTTTTTGATCGTTTTTACACGTTTTCGTCCGTTTACGCACGTTTTTGTCCGTATTTACACATTTTCGCACGTTTTCGACCGTTTTTACACATCTTCGTTGATTTTTACACGTGTTCGTCTGTTTTCGCACGTTTTTGTCCGTTTTTGTCCGTATTTACACGTTTTCGACCGTTTTTACACGTTTTCGTCCGTTTTACACGTTTTCGTTCGTTTGGCAAAAAAAATATATAATAATTTTTTAATAAAAATTAGTAAAAAAAATATATTTTTTTTAAATATTAAAAAAAATAAAAAAATGTAAAAAATAGTTAAAAAAATAGAAAATAAAAAAAAAATTTAAAAATAAAAAAATAAAAAATATTCAAAAAAAATTTCGAAAATATTTTTTTGATAAACAAAAATTAGAAAATAAAAAAAATTTGGAAATTTTTTTTAAAATAATTATCGAATTTTTTTTTAAATAATTATCGAAAAATAATTTAATTTTTTTCTAATTTTTGTTTTTCGAAATAAACTTTTTGAAAAAAAAATTTGATTTTTTTGATTTTTTTGATTTTTTTATTTTTGTTTTTCGAACAAAAATTTTGAAATTTTTAAAATTTTTTTATTTTCTTATTTTTGTTAAAATTTTTGAAAAAAAATTTTGATTTTTTTTTTTATTTTTTTAATTTTCTTATTTTTGTTTTTCGAAAAAAAAATTGAAATTTTTTTTGAAATTTTTCTATTTTCTTATTTTTTTAAAAATTTTTTTGGAAATTTTTTATTTTCTATTTTTAAATTTTTTTTTATTTTCTAATTTTTTTTTTAATTTTTTTTAAATTTGAATTTTTTTTTCAAAAAAAATTTTTGATTTTTTTTTTATTTTCTAATTTTTTTTATAAGAAAAATGAAGGAAAACGTATAATAATACTGACAAAAATGGACGAAAACGTGCGAAAACGGACGAAAACGTGTAAAAACCGGACAAAAACGTGCGAAAACGGATAAAAACGAACGAAAACCTGTACATACTGAAAAAAACGGACGAAAACGTGCGAAACGGACAAAAACGTGTAAAAATGGACGAAAACGTGTAAAAACGGACGAAAACGTGTGAAAACGGACGAAAACGTGTAAATACGGATGAAAACGTGTAAAAACGGATGAAAACGTGTAAATACGGACAAAAACGGACGAAAACGTGCGAAAACAGACAAAAACGTGTAAAAACGGACGAAAACGTGTAAAAACGGTCTAAAACGTGCGAAAACGTGTAAAGGACTAACGTTGCAATAATAAAATAAATGATCGTTAAGTTAACAGGTTCCGTTTAGTCATTTATTAACTGTCGTTAGTATAAAGGACTAACGCTGCAATAATAAAACAAACGATCGTTAACTCAACCTGCTGCAACAGGTCAAGCAAGTCACCGGACCACACAATGGCACGGATTTGAAAAGTTAGTGATATAATCAAAAAAAAAAAAAAAAAAAAAGGACGCTACATACAATGACAAAAGGTGGCAAGTGTGATGTCTTTTCTTGCCAATTTCCCTAGATGATATCTACATCAATTGTTTTCGAGAAAAATGACACATGCATTTTTTAAAAGGCAGAAACTGCACCCTACAATTTGGATATAACATATGAGGTGATGGGGACGTCTTTTTTTTTTTTACTCTTACTAAAATGTTTTTTTTTTTTTTTTTTTTTTTTTTTTTTTTTTTTTTTTTTTTACAAAAATAATGATTAACAAAATACTAATTTTTTTACTATTCAATTTACCTTAATTATTTTTGGGACCTATCATGGACAATTTTCATCAAGTTAGAAAAAAGTGGAAAAAAAATTAAAAAAAAAAAGAAAAGAAAAAAGTAGAAATATAATTCTAATCATTATTCATGTACTTCTCCCTCCTGATGGTTGCGAGTTATCAGAATCATCATAATTTTGTGTACATGCCGTAAAATCACCTTGTACTCGATGCATATCGGGTTGTCTCCATATGCAATATAATTCTCAAATCAACCTATAATCGAACCTCATTTTAATTCACCGGCTAATAGTAATAACCACATATGGAGACAACCCGATATGACCAACTTGAAAAAGAAGTAAACATCCCTTGTGACTTAATGCTTGTACTATCCTTGATTAAGAACCAAAGTATTCGCCTCTTGACCAATCCACAATTTGTGTGACACTGAGTACTACAACGTAACTCCTTAAAGTGATAGCTATACACTGTGAGCGCTACAACGTAACTCCTTACATCAGTTATAACTAGATTGTCAAATCTTAATCACTATCCATATTGCTCAGACAAGTTATCTTGAGACCTACTACGTATCTCAAAGATAAATAAGTACCCGTGAAATGTCACTTCGAAATCAAATCAATAATACTGTACAAAAACCATGTAGTCATTTTGTTAAGCCAAACAGTTCTAGCCGTGAAGTATGTATCCCTGTGAAAATTTGTAATACCAAAATACCACTCTTTTATACCAATATAAAAAATTGTATCCAAAATTTTGTATATAAAAATTCGGATAACTATTTCTTTTTAGGTCTAGCTTTTTGTGTGAACCATTAACCCAATCCATATCATAACCCAGTCCAAATGAAATGATCAACAAATACTAGCCCAAGAAGATTAATCCAGTTCCAAAATAATCCAACCCATCATATGTCCCTAAGTATACGGTATTAATATTATGATACCCTAAGAGCAGGAGGTATCGTGGTGCCATCGTTGGCGCCATCACCACCAGCCCAAAAAACACGACGGCGCACCGTACCGGAGGTCCCTTGCGCCGTCCCAACGGCTCAGCGCCATAGCAAATTTTTTTTCCCTTGAATGCTAACGTTGGAAACTAGTGGGTTTGGTTATTTTTGTGTTTGTGATTTGTTTGTGTTTTTGGTGTGTTTGTTTGTAATTTGCGTGGAAGAAGAAGAAAGTTGGGAGGAAGAAGAAATAAAAATATGTATATATATGGGCTAGTTAAAACAAATTATATATGGGCTAGTTTTAAAAATCATGGTACAAAATGATTTTTATGTATATATATATATATATATATATATATATATATATATATATATATATATATATATATATTTTTTTTTTTTTATGAAATGTGTGTTTTTTTAGTTTAATGTGTGTTTTTTTATTTTAATTAATGAAGTTTATTTTAGTTTATATTGTGTATGCTCTAACTTGTTTCTTCATTTGACCTACACATTCACGCACACACACTCTCACCAAACATTTCCCATCAAGATACAACTCTTATCTCCTTCATCTTATCACCATAAAAAACGTAGCCACCACTGACTCTAATCAAAAGAATAAAATTTACTCATTCGCTAACAAGTCTTTTCCACAGGAACACCTCTTTGACTTCACTTCAAAATAAAGAGATCCATCACTCCTCTCTCTTTCTCTCTTTAAAAATGTTTCTTTTCACACTTTACTAAAATGACCCATTTTAAATATCTGTCTGGGTTGATTCTTGGGTTCAAATCAAGAATCTTGAATATAAACTTCATGAGGTTTGTTTTCTTTACTCTTGTGTACTTAGTACATTCATATCTTTATTTGTTTTTATATTTGGTAACCATAGTTTTCGAGCTTTTGGCTGACTGATATTTGATAGAGTACATGGGTTTGGTGTTATTATTTGTGTTCCTTTTTTGATTGGGTCAAATATTGACTTTAGATGGTCAAACATAGCATATTTTAGAAATTTATATTTGACACTGGATTTTGGCTTGTTGATCTGCAAAAATGTATCTGGTCTAATAGTTTATAAGTTTTTTAGTAGTGGGTTGTTAAATGTATTTTAGATAATGATTTGTAAGATTGTTAATTTTGAAGGGAAAAAAAGTTAGTTGACTTTGAGTTTAGACTGTTTCGGGACTAGGGTCTATGTATTTTAATGGATTTATGTAAATTTGAATATATGGGTACTTGACTTTGATTTTTGTTTGTGCTGTTTTTATGTACTGAATTGTACAATATAAATAACGTGTACTCGGTTCGTCCGTATAGTGTTAATGACATAAAGCTGTTTGTTATTTATCGTCCTTCAAAATGACTAATTTTCAAAATGAGGAATTTTTAAATATGTAGTTACTAGTTTCGTATTATAGGTGATTAGAAATTGGGGGGTGGTTCATGTTTGGATCTGCGTTTTGATATCAGATGATCAACTACTTATGTGTTTTATAGATGGTGTTTGGATGTGCTCATGTAGTCATGTAGCTTGAATTTGTAAACTGTAATTATAATACTCTACTATTTCATAATCAGAAGAAGTACTTATCCAAACACTAGATATGAGATAATCAATTTTGCAAAACACGCACCCGAACACGCCCTTAGTGCACAGTAACTAACTTTTGACACCTAGAAGTAAGCTGTAATGTATTTGTAATTGTACCCCCTTCATATATTTTATGGTTTCTCAAACTTATACAAGTATAGAATACAAGCCACAGAGTGATCTTTTTTACTAGTGTAACTTAAGTTTCAAATCTTGCCAGGCCATGAGTTGAACTTGAGCCTATCATTCTTTATACAATCCAAATAAGCTCTGACACTGCTTAGACTAGAGGTGGCAGAATAGGTGTGGCGGACATGCCTGGTAACATGTAAAAACGGGCTGTGCTGTGCTGTGCTGTACTGATCTGCAGCCACATTAAGATGTACAATTATCTCTTTGCGCTGAAAGTCATATCTGTAGTATGTGCTGTATACAAACATGTGGAAAATTCTGGGTGTCAACTTCAAAGTAGTCATTTGACTTTCCGAGTACAAATTAGCCATGTTTAGCATTTTGTTTAGTCTAGTTTCAATCTCTTAGCATTTTGTTTTGCATTCATATTCTAATTTGTGTTGTTTGTATGACCAGGCTTAGAATGCAAGATGATACCTGAACAACTTAGGGGTGAAACATCACATAAAGAACATGAGGCTTCCAATGTGTCAAAACATCTAGTTAGTAGCATTAGCCAAAAGTTGAAAAACGACTACCATGGAAGTGTGATGGATGATGATATTGATGATGATGACATGGGTGTCATTTCATTAAGGTGTCTGAGTTTGTATACTAGGGGCGGAGGGTGCAAGGTTGGAGCCGCAACAAGTGACGAGTTTGGTGAGGTTGTGGGTAAAGGTTACAAACCCGTGTGTGGGACCGACGACACGAGTGTGGATTGTTTCTCATATGCAGTGGATAGGTTGTGGAAGAGAAATAATCGGAAAAAGAGTTTTGAAATTGAAGAGTCACACGGAACAACAAAATGCATGTGTTTCTTCCTGATGATATTCTCGAGTTGTGTTTCATGAGACTTCCATTGACGAGCTTAATGAACACTCGGCTCGTGTGCAAGAAATGGAGATCTTTGACTACACCACCTCGTTTTATGCAGATGAGATGAGAAGGGTATTACCCGAGTCCATGGTTGTTCCTTTTCGGTACTGTTACAAATGGTCTTGGCTCTCGTGAGATATATGCTTTTGACGTGTCTTTCAACAAATGGCATAAAGTTGAGGCAGAAATTCTTAAGAATCGGTTTTGCCACTGTCCATGATAACATTTTCACTGTTGGAGGTTGCTTGAGCTCCGGAAGAATGGACCGAAAGACACACAGAGGAGTGTTGGTTTTTAGCCCTATGACAAAATCGTGGAACAAGGTTGCGTCAATGAAACACGCAAGGTCAAAGTCCGTTCTAGGGGTTTTTGAAGCCAACTCTGATCGTTTGACCATCAAAAGTCAACTCCATACACGGACGCGGATTGGTGGAGTATCGGATGTTTACGGGGATCCTCACAGGATTTTGGTTAGATGTTCATCAAGAAACAAAAAAACCAAGCACACGAGTAGTGTAAAAGACCGAGGACGGTTCTTGATAATAGCTGTAGGGGGGATCGGTTCATGGGATGAGCCTTTAGATTCATGTGAGATTTATGATTCTTCGTCAAACAAATGGACGGAAATTCAACGGCTACCAGTTGATTTTGGGGTTGTTTGCTCGGGAGTCGCTTGTGACGGGGTCTTTTACGTGTATTCCGAGACTGATAAACTCGCAACGTATGACATTGGACATGGTTTCTGGACTCGAGTCCAAACGACTCCACACCCAGCAAGGGTCCATGAGTACACCCCAAGGCTAATGTCCTGTGATGGTCAACGGCTCTATCTAGTGTCAGTTTCATGGTGTGAAGGAGAAGGCGAAATTGAAAGGATAAACAAAGCCGTTCGAAAGTTATGGGAGCTTGATCGCGTTTATTTAATTTGGAATGAAGTTTCGGTGCATCCTGATGCACCAATGGACTGGAATTCGCTATTTGTAGCCGATAAGAACCTGATTTTTGTGATAGAAATGTTTAAGATATTCGGACAGGTGATGGAGTTTTTGACAATGTGTGATGTCTCGAACCCGAAGATGAAGTGGGTTCACGCGTCGAAGAACCAGGTGGCTCGTGAATTGGACGTCTCTTCGTGCATGATGAAATCAATGGCTGTTGTGCATTTGTAAGTTAATTGTAAGTTTTTGTTTAAACTGAAATATTATAATTAAGTTTCAAAGTTTTTTTTATGGAATTTTTGTTAATTTGATTGGATTCATGAAGCAAACGATGGGAGTTTCATAAGCAATTTTCGGGTTTTATATGTTTAAAACTATTCTGATTGGTGGCCCGAGAAACATGTTTTGGTACTGGTTTAGAATCAGTTCATTCTGCAAATGTGACAATGCCTGTGAACTACCCAATGTTAAGGATTACATATATGCACGTAACAGCAAAAGCACAAGCACGTGGGGAAACCTGTTACTAGGCCTGACCAGGATCCAAATCCGAAACCAGACTTGAACCATAACCCTACGTTTAGACGTGTGACCAGGGTCGAATTCCGACTCCAGTGCAGACATGATATTGATTGTCTTTATATTATCTTCCTATATATCAAGTGATTATTATGATTTTATGAGTTTGACCCACCCGTTATTGATAAAATATCACCCAAGTTGGCCTGTTTCCACATAAATGCGCTAAAATCTCCCCTTCTACTCTAAATTGTTAAAATGGCTTGAGAGATAGCATTGCATTGTCACTTTCTACTGGACTGGCAGCTTAGCGTACATAATATCAATTTTTTTTTTTTTTTTTTTTTTTTTTTTTTTTTAGAATAAGGCAGCTGGGAGCTGAAGCACATTAATTAAAACTTGATTTTTCTGTTGACTTTTAGGAGAGGAAGATGGAGTTGAATCAGGCACTTGTTAAAATGGATCATGGTGGCAGCGCTGATGGTATCCTTCAAAAGTAAGTTCATATGATCCCGAGTAACAGATTTTAGTAAGTTTTAAGGATGGCTTGACTGACCCGTAATTTTTTTTTTTCCGGCTGAACCAGGTTCGTGCTGATTGTATACAATCCAATCTCGAGGAACTACTTAAGGCTTTAACTGAACGTTGCAAAAAACATGGAATTGATGTCAAGTCAACTGCAGTTATTGCGCTTCCAAAGGGTATCATCTTTTATCTGTATAATATTATAATAGAATGATTGATATTGCGTTATGATTCACCTATTTTGATTGTCAAGGTTGGCAACCTGGAGTTCCAGAGATATCTGCAGTGTGGGACGAGGATTTGGATAAATTCGAAGACGAAGGTTTCTCATTTGATGCTACGGTGCCTGCAAATACCAAATCAACATCTCAGGCAGAAAACTCGGCTCCGATGGATGACGCTTCTGAGGATTCATATTCAAATGCTGACAGGAAGTCAAAGAAGCCTTTCAAGACTGAATTAGCATACGTACATAGCGAAGATGAGTCGGCTAAAAGCCCAGCTGCTAGTCCCACCCGCAAAAGAGTCCATTTGGGTTTGATGATTCGATTCCTGGCTCACCAGCTTCTCGAGCTGGCACCTCACCACGATACAGTGGGGGAAGAGCAGAGAATTCTTTCTTTGATAATTTCTCGAGATATGACTCTTTCAGTGCCACTGACCGAGGTTCTCCCAAACAAGAAACCTTCTCGAGATTTGATTCCATGAGCAGCTCCACACAGGATAATAACTTCTCAAGATTCGACTCAATGAGCAGCACGGCACAAGACCGTAGTTTCGCAAGGTTTGATTCAATGAGTAGCAATGCAGGTTTTGACCATGGTCATACATACTCATTTGATGACTTCCCTTTGGGTCAAGCGGACCGTTTAAGGTGCCGTCAGAAAGTCAAATGGGGAAAAATGAAACTGATAAATGGGCATTTTAGTTTGGAGTTTGGTGGTGTTATTTTTGCTTCTACCAGCTTGATAGTTTCTCTTTGTATCACTTGCTTGTCTTTGATTCCATTGCTTGAGAACTTTACGATATTTCTTTGGTATAATTTTGACTAGAAATTCTAGTATTGGATTGCGATTAACAAAACTAGGAAGATATAGCAGTTCTTTTATGTAATGCAGTACCTATTGATTGATATCTATGATCTTTATCAATTTTGTTACATGTCGATGCTAAAATCTATGATCTTTATCATGTCTCTCTTCTTAAATGTTTTCATGGCACGGCTACTGAGACAGCCCCAATCCATGTGGCAAGGGAAGGATATCCCAAATGACACCACAAGCTATTGTACAAATAAGAGAGGCAGACACATTATCCTCAATACCAAAGCAATATTTAGTTCAGTTGCACGGCAAAGCTCCTGAAGAAGCCACCTGGGTACAAGCTGATGATTATCATACCACTTATCCTCGATGCAACCTTGTCGACAAGGTCAATGTCAGGGAGGACAGTAATGTCATGCACGAGAAAGTTGAATTACCTAATGAAGGTAATGAGTTGTTGACTAATGATCAAACTGAGGTGGCAACAACAAATCACTTGGTTGATCCACAAGCTCAAAGTGTGACTGAATTAGGAATAGGGAAAAGGTTTAAAACAAAGTCAGTGAGACTTAAGGACTTCATGGTTGAATTATCAAGCAATGTTACTGTACACATCACCACTTCAAAACAAAACAATCTATTCTTAATACATCCTAAATCCAAAAAAATATACAAACAGGCTGTAGAGTTATAGCTAACGACAGTTTGCTGGTATAATAGTAAAGGATTTCTACTGATGCATTTCATCAAACACCTGTGGGTGTCTCCTACATGGATTTATCAAAGATTATTGTAGCTAATAAAAAGACCAAAAAAAAATTACAAAATCTACATCCTCATCGATTTTTTTAGCCTACCATGTCCAGTTGATATATCCATCCTCCCCAAAACGGCAAAAGGCCCCACCATGCTGTGATAGAGTCCAGGTGATGTCTTGGAACATAATCAAGTCTGCTTCTTGATCTAAATCTTCATCCCAAACAAGTCTTACACCCATCTCCTTCACTTCAATTCCTTCATTCTCATTAAAACAAAATGTTACAAAATTCTTTGCTTCCTCCCATTCCCATATGTCACTTGTCCTATAATGCAACCATATCATATCTGACTCATCGATTCTTATTAGCTTATCCTGAAAATATTCTTCATAGACGTATGGACCGCATCTTCCCAAAGAAGCTCCATCAAAGTTCTTTACAAAGAATCCAAAATCTATGGAAGGTGTTTTTCTCTTAAAAACAACACAAATTCCATATCCCCTTAACTTACTGAAGCTCCAATCTGATGGCAATTCAACCTTTACATGATTTCCCAAACTTTTATTTGTAAACCAATTTGGAATGCTATTTCCATCATATATTATATCCATATACTTAATGGAACTTCCTGGCAAACGGAACAATCCACATATGTTATTCGCATACCGAAGGAAAGAAGAAAATCGAGAGCCTTGGGAAGTTACAGATGAGTCGAGACATTGAGTCTCCGATGTCGACACCTTAAACAATTTTGGACAGTTGTTGAGATAAGTGTTCCTTTCGCTCAGGATTGGGTTTGATCCCTTAATTGAACATAAGGAGGTGCAATCACATGCATAAAGAGAGCTTAGGCTATGTGGAAGTTCGGGTAACACTTCCAGCTTCTTGCAACGATTAAGATAAAGAGAAACAAGACTAGAAAGTTGACTCAAACTTCCCGACACTTCTCTTAAGGAGGTGCAATCACATGCATAAATTACTAGTAAGCTAGGTGGAAGTTCGGGCAACACTTCCAGCTTCTTGCAACCATCAACATCAAGATATTCAAGACTAGAAAGTTGACTCAAACTTCCAGGCAAACTAGTAAAATTGTTCCCAGCCAAGTATAGCACATTTAGACATGATAAGCCTCCAATGCCATCAGGCACTTGTACTAAATTGCAGTAGCTTAAATTCAGTTCCTTTAACATATTTAAACCTACCAATGAAACTGATCTTTGGGGATGTTGTTGGTTCCATATGAAACCAGAGATTGAAGTCCAGCATCTAGACCAAAAGGCTTCAGGAAAACTCCCAACCCGTGTGCAACCTTTCAGATTTAAGACAGCAAGCTTATTAAGCATTCCAATAGATGGGTGAAATGTAGCCAAATTCACACAACCTTCAAAATCTAGCTCTTCGAGATTTGTAGTCTCTGAGAAGTCAGGGGTGGTTGTTAGGTTACAACAGTACCTTAGCTTCATTACTTTCAACCTTGTTAAACACTCATATCAATAGAAAAAAGATTAGTTCTTATATATCTAGGTGACTAGGTGTCAAACACAAACACATGTATGAGCAAGTAAATACCTTTGGTGTAGTCCAAAGTTGCATTATGTTGCTGTAAGAGAGGTCGATGACAACAATGTTTTCTGGATAGAAATCTGAAGGTAAGTACTTGAAAGGGCATCCATGCCAACAAAACAAGCTTAGCTCATTGGACAAATAATACAATTTTTTTCCTGAGAAGATCACATTATGGCCCTCCAATTCAAGTTTCTGCTCATATGGATTTTCCTCTTGATAGATTTTCAGGACCCGCAACCTTTTCATACGTTGAAAATCATTAGCATCTATGTGAACCTTCTGACTAAATTTCTCTAATGAAATGACTAGAACTTCAACCGCTTCAGTTATTGCCACCTGGAAAAACAAAAAACATGTGACTTAAATTATAAACAGTAACATAGTCAATTGCGTATACTTTTATAGTATTAATATAAAGGACAATTATCATATGCCACTTTTTACCTTATTGTAAACATTAGATGAAATCAACAATCTTCTAGATTCTTCAGGAACAATCGCCCTTGCCATTGCTTGAATCAAGTCATGCATTTGAAGTGACATGTCACTACAGATCGTAATTAATGACCTATCAACCAGAACTTTCATATTTGAATCTGCAAAAAAGTTGCAGCCATCTAGTATGCTTGCTACAACTTCACTGTTTTCTCCAATGAATAAACATGCGATATCAAGTAAGATATTTTGCTGCTGGTAGTTTAGCCCATCATAACTTAAACGAAGCACTTGTTGTATCTCTTCATTGGGATGTAACTTGAGCCTATTCAGTTCACTAACCCACTCACGCACAGTTTTGCCATATAAGAAACGACCTAAAACTATGAGAGCTAGAGGGTGACCTTGCACATAGTTCACAGCTTCTAGAGCAAGCTTTTGGAAGCCCGTAGAAGGATATTTTTCCTCAAACGCATAGGAACTGAAGAGCTCTAAAGATTGATCCTCATCTAGAAAGTCCATGTCTTGGATTTCATCCACTCTATGAGATCTTAACAACTGTTTATCTTTACCTGTGAAAATAATCAAACTTCCTGGGCAAAACCAACTAGCTGAACCCGCAAGCGCATTCAACTGATCCCGATGATCCACATCATCCAAAACAAGCAGGATCGGCTTACATGCCATCCTTTGCTTTATGACCGTAGAACCTTCGCCAACACATGATGTCTTCAGATCTTCTGTTTTCAGAATCTTGTTAATCAAATGCATTTGAACTTGAATTATGCCATGTCGTTTTGTGACTTCTTTGACATCTTCACAAAAGCAACTTCCTTCAAAGTGGACATACATCAAGTTATAAATAGCTTTGGCAAGGGTAGTCTTTCCTATCCCGCTTATACCGCATATTCCAATCATATTAACCTTATCTGACCCAATGAAGCGTGACAAGTCTAATTTGTCGAGATGGATATCTATGCCAACAAGGTTTGCACCAACATCTAAGGGTCCATCACGTAACTTTATGAGGATGTGTTTGGAGATGCAATCGATGAAGTTGTACTCATATCTGTTAACCACAAAGAGACAATAAGTAAGAGAAACTGTATAGTGTTAAGCTTTAGTAGAGCTACAAGACTAATTACACAAAAAACAAGAAATTTACCCATTTGTCATGTCCTGGAGATCCCATCCAGATAAGTTAGCCGCCATGGATAGAGCTTCCCTCCATTCATCCACCTCTGTCCTATTTGAAACATCATGTTTGGCAAACGCTTTTGCGTAACTCCTTTTTTGTTTCCTCACAATATCAGGCTTGGCATCATAAAAGATAATCCGAACCTCATGTTTGGGATCTTCAATCTGCTTGCATTGGAGTATTTTGACAAGTTCCCTCAGACACCATGTTGAAGAAGCGTAATTTTTGGAGAAGATAACTATCAAAAATCTTGATTCTTCAATGGCTTTGTAGAGATGAGGAGATATCTCCTCTCCTTTAGGCAACTCTCTGTCATCTCTAAAAGCATGAATTCCTTTTTGCTTGAAATCATTGAACATATGATCCATGAAGTTTTTGCGGATATCTTCACCTCTGAAACTTACAAAGACATCATATTTCCATCGATGAGGAATGGACGTAGTAGCCATTATCAATGATGAGATCGAGCTACGTTCACAAGTAAAGAAATTCAGAAAGAGTGGGCATTATGAATAACAAAGATAGTGATTTTGCAGCTATGAAAATGAAGTGGAACTAAGAATGTGACTCTGTTTCATATTTTTTACGTTTTATCAAAAACTAAATACGCGTCCAAAATGTGTGATTGTGTAATTCAATCTAATAAGATTATCTTTTTATTTTTACATCCTATGCGTTAATAATTACCCGAACACAATTTAACATACGGCCCACTGGATCAGATAGTAAATCACTTCTAATTAGTTGGTATACAAACATAGAACAACAAGTTATAATTAGATGAACAAATTAAATACAAAATGAAAAAATAGATAAAAAGGTAAAATATCAAAATTAGATCTAATAACAGAAGTAATTAAAGTATAAGAAAAATACTTACAGTTTAGCAATTGGATGAAATTAGCCGTCAAATACTGTTGGTATGAAATTGAATGCAATCAAAATGGATCTCAAGCGAAGTTACAATGAATAAAGTCAACTGGGGTTGATTCCAAACACAATTTATTTGCCTTTCTGGTCCCTCGATTTAGATAATATGCACATTTCATATTTAAAACAATGCAACGCAGGAAAATACATTTTTGTTTTTCTCGTTACTTTAGTTTCAAGTTTCAACTACACTATATTATTAGGTCTAATTGATAGGCTTATATTATGGACTATATTTTACTTCCAGAACTTGAGTGCACATCAACGATGGAATGTATTTAGGGGTGAAAGCAAAGCGGATTCGGAACTGATATTTACCTCTAAGTATAAACACATAAGCTAGTGGTATAAAAGTAGTAGCGAGGATAATTGTGATTTTAACATTAAAGGGAAGTTGGTTGGAGAAATTGTTCCATTCATTTGCAAGAATCTTCAACACTAATAGTCCAAGTATGTTACGTTATTTTGAGTTATTTAAAGGGAAAATATTGGCTACAATTGAATTGTAGCCAACTCTATACAATTTGTGCTACAAATTATGGGTCCTGGGTTATTTTGTGGGTCCTGACTTCTTTTTGTGAGTCCCTAATTCATTTTCTTGTGTATTTTAATGAAGTATTGTAGCCAATTGACTATAAAAATTGTAACCAAGTTGTCCCCTTATTTAAAAGCTAATATATTTTCTTACTTCATATATTTACCTAAAGCTATGAAAACATTAACTAATTAATTTGTATGGTTGATTCTTATATGTAGATGCATAAATTTCAACCATTAAAGAATGTCAAACTTGCCAACGGAAAATACATGGTAACAAATAATCCTAATGTGGATTATGCATTTGTGGTCGCACTAATTGCGATCCTCGATGACATGACTATGAACAACGCTGATAAAAAAACACCTAACTCATGTTGTGGAGGAGTTGTTGACGTACTTGGTAATCTGGCTTCATCGTAAATTGAAGTATGATTACACATTGGCTAATATAGTGTGGTTCAACATCTCATCTTTAATCTTTCTTTTGATCTTATAAGTTCATGTAGTCTCACCCCACGTGTTATTTTGCATGTCTTTACGTGTCCTCAAACTCCTTTTTATTAAAAATACACAAACACACACTTTCTCTCTAGATAACCATATATCTTTGTAATAATCCTCACTGATTGCCACCATTTTCGACCACCACCACCACCAACAACCACCACCCATCATGCAAAGACTCCGTCACCACTTATATATAGCTGGTTTTGTATCTGTTTGTGGGCCACGTTTATTTGTTGTTTTTGTTGTTTTTGTGGGCCAGGTTTATTTGTTGTTTTTGCTGTTACTTGGATGTATAAGTATTTTAAAGGCTTGCATCCAGTTGGGTTAGACCGGGTCGATTATGCGAGAAGCCGAATTGCGGATACAGCGAGCCATGTCAAGGATTATGCATGGGCAATGGCGGAACTAGAACATTTTTTAAGGGGCCTAATCGGAGATTTATTTGTAACCTCAAGTAAATTACCTTTAAAACCTATAATATTTACACCAAGTGCCGCAAAAAAAAATTATTTTGGGGGGGGGGGGGGGGACCCTCCCCTGCCCCTATATAGGTCCGCCAATGTGCATGGGAAATGGTGGATATGTTAAGGGAAGGCTAAAGATGTTGCTCCTGGTGCTTGAGGGTTGTGGTGAACCGGTTTGGGATAGTGTGGAACGGGTTTTTTTTCTTTTTTTTCTTTTTTTTTAAGACTCCATCCGTCCCAAAATTATTGTCCCCCAATAAAAAACACAGAGTTTAATAAAAGTACATTTATTACAGCTTTCTATTTCTTACTTTTTGACATAATGACAATTTTACCCTTAGGTAATTAATTAAAGTCTTCTTTAAAATATGTAATAATAATTTTAAACAAGGGTAATATAGTAAACTTGGTTAAACTTCCCTATCTATTTTAGTAGTGGACAATTAAATTGGCACATCGCAAAAAGAAAACGTGGACAATAAAATTGGGACGGAGGGAGTAGTTTGTTTTGTGAATTCATTGTGGTATGTTGGATATCAAATTCATGTAGAATTATTGTTGTTGATGGCATATGGAAACATTCATAGAAAACTATAAAAAAATGTTAAATGGTTAAAAAGTAGTACTAAATGTGTTTTATGATCGACTAAACAAGTAACATCATGTCTATTTAGGCACATAGTTTCTACATAATTATAGTCATAAATATAATGGACTTAAGCCTTAGATTTCGGCCAAGTTACTAACCTAATCATTCAATACCCCTATGCAATTTCAACAGGAGTTGTCCGAATGAATAAATTGAGATGAATGTTAAAAGCTTGAATAATCGTTTTCTTTGCATGTTGAAGGCATCTCCTTCTTTCTTTCTTTCTTTCTTTTTCTTCTTCTTATCTGTGTTCTCCTTTTTTATTTGTTTGTAGGGAAATAGTGTTATATTTGGCGATACAGTTGTATTCTAGTCGATAGCTTCCTCTTTTTACCGTGACTATTTTATGCCATTGCTTGATTTAATTTGCGTTTAAGAAGGAGCCGCAGTTTTGTGCTCAACTTCTGTTGTCGACAAAGGTGATCTCTAACAAATAACAAAGTTTTTGATGAAAAGAAAAATAGTCAATTAATTGCTACTAAATATATTGTATGAGTATTATGATAGCTTGGATTTTTGTGTTTTTGGGTTTATCATAAACCCCAATTTTTCATTTTTTATTTTTAATTCAAAACATTTTCATTTAGAAGCCGTGAAAAGTTACACTTTTAGTACAAAATTTTGGGCTTTAAGAGCCTTAAAAACTTCAATTTTTATAAATGCAAATCTACCATTTGGGAGCCATCAATGACGACACATTTTGACCCATTACAATCCATTTTCGGGAAAATATGTAGTTGACTAATAAAACATGGATTTTCAAAACACAACTATAAGATTCACAAATCATTTAGAACATACAATACCAAACATGCCAAAGAGCTTGTGTTCTAATGGTGCCCCTTGTTTTGTGAGAAGCTCCTCAACCACAATAGTTGTGGGTTCAAGTCTTGCTTAGGACATGTGATGTGTATATTGTGAGATAGTTAGTTGTTGTTTAAAAAAAAATACATAACCAAAAATACATTATTTACAAAACGCGGAAGCCATAATTCATAAAGGTCTGGTTTAACCCAAACACACCTTCTTGTTTCAAACTACAAAACATACTACTGGTTCTTTATACGACCCATTTAATGAGATTAAATAAGGATATGCGAAAAAGGAATTTTGTTTACTATCCACATTCATTAGTGACTAAGTTTAGCCTTGTACATAAGTTTAAAACTTAAATACGGCTAAAATTATTATAACATGAATATGATATCAAAATGAAAATAAACACATGAGATTGTTGATATTGTAACGTTTGCTTGTAATTCTTTTTGAAATTTCAATAAGGTTATCCAAAAAAGCAATTTTTAAAGGGGCATTACGTGCTACTCTATCCGTCCCAAAATAAGTGTCTAGTTTGACTTTTCAGAGTCAAACTGGTTCAACTTTGACATTTTTTTGTTATATAATACTTGATGAAAATTAATATCATTGAAAAATACACTTAAAACCCAATCTATTCATATATTTTGCATCAAATATTATATAACGCCACAAAAATAGTTAAAGTCAAAGTTGAACCAGTTTGACTTTAAAAAGTCAAACTCGACACTTATTTTGAGACAGATGTAGTATTAACAACATCAACCCCAACATCATGCCAGTTAAACAAAGTTAAATCGTTCGTTCAACAAAAATCAATATAAGATATTAATCAATTTTAATACATGATAAAAATTTATATAAATCGCACGCATGGACGCGTATTATAACTGTATAAGTATAAATGATTTTATATAATGTTATACATAAATCTTATTTAACAACGCAGTGTATGCATAGTATGCCAAGATGTATATTTATATTTTTAACCAATTGTATAACTAAAATTAGATAAACTTTTTTTTCCACAAATAATTACAATTTAGATGTATTGTGAGTTATGTTAAAACACATTATGCAATATTTATGTCAAAACTCCATGAACGGGATATATAACTAGTGTTTTATTCTATCCATTCTTTTGGACAGCTGAAGTGAACGAATTGATTTAACATTCATTACATCTTCGAAGATTTTATTTAATTGCTACAATTAATGCATTTAAATCTTAAAGTTAACATTTTACTTATTAAAAAACTGCATTAAATAATTTATCTTAATTGTAAACAATAGAAATAAATACAATCGCAAAAATGCTTATATTTTTATGAGCAATTAATACACGTTTAGTCAATATTTTTTCTAGTCAATATTCTTGTCTTATATATAAACTCGTCAAGCTAGCATAGGCAACGAATCTATAAACAACACATAAAACAAATCAACATGAAGAAGTATTTGATTGTCTCAACACTTCTTCTATTTCTCACGATTATGAAAGGTAAATTTTGATTTCATTTTTCGTTGTTAAAACTTTTATGAGACATTATTATGAAAAATAATATGTTGTCTTGCTTTATATAGAGACATTTGCTTGAGAAATTTTTGCTTTTTTTTCATTAGGTGAAACTAAATCACCTTAATCTCTTTATAACAAAACAATTATGATAATAATGTTATCGTTCCTCAAATTAGCATATATTTTATTCAAATTAAATTTTTATATTTTGATAATTTCGTAATTCGTATTTTTCTCTTCTTGGTTTTTCGGTTGCAAAAAGTTTAAAATTACACACTTTACTGTGAAATTGTCAATTGTTATAACAAATTTTATGTAAAAATACAATTTATACATGTTGTGGAGGTTTATTTAGCACCATTAAAATTTTAGACTATAAAAATGAAATATAATTAAAATTTGTGGGATTTCATTCGTACGTGATTCTACAAAATTTCATATCACGTGTGAATTGCCCAAGAGTCAAGATGTTGTACTTTCAAATCTCATATAAGACAAGTGTGAGGTTTTAGGTGATACGCCATTTAAAATAGTTTAAGTAATGTATAATGTGTGAATTAATTGTTGAAAAATAATTGTCAATCCTTGTTAACTGATGAGAAAAATTTATAAGTATGCATGCGCGTGACGTAGTTAAATTTTGTCATGATAGTGAAGAAAAGAACCCTAGATGTTATCCTGATGGCTGTAATGTTTGGTGTCGAAGCAAACATGGTGATGGTGCTTTCGGAAATTGCAATGGTTTTAGACTCTGCACTTGTACATTCTTATGTTGCAAAACAGGATGCTTCTGACTTAGTAATCCCGATTTTAGTCACATCCATTCCTCGTAAATTTTGATTTCAATATGTTTCCTCAAATCTTATTCAGGAATCCATGTTACATCTTTCATGGTTAGAGTGGATTTCTATTAATTAAGATGCTACCTTATATCTTCCTAACGTATATGCCATGCCTAAGAGAGCAATGTATGGGAGCAATATTATAACATAGTAATATCCCTTTCACGTCAACTTTTATTATATGATATTTTTAAAACACCCAACCAAAAAAAACATCTTTCTTATATGGCCATGGCGGAAGGACTATAAGCGCCAAGGGAAGGTTTGGTTATGGCACCGTCATATCCAAATTGGAGAATTGGGGGAGGTGGAGGCCTTATAAGGCTATAATGCTAGCGCTCGATCCCTCTAAGCGTATAATAATTTGCTTGCATCACTAAATATCTTATGTCCTCATAGTTATGTCAATTTTGCATTCTTAATAGTTAAAGTTTTATGTAATTGTTATTACTAAGAGGGAAAACAACATAAATCTAAAAATACGTATTTTATATGCTATTTACGTATGTTTACATGGGTTATTGCATCTTTTTTGTTAGGAATTATTGTAAACAGACGTAAGTCTATTAGTTACAAAGTTAAGTCTGGTAGGCATAGTTAAGTCTGCCAGTACTAAGTTAGTATTGTTTAGTGTTTTTAGTTAGTTAAGTTTGTTTATAAAACAAAATAGTTAAATTAGGAAAGGATATGCACACGTCTTAGAGATATCTTAGGAGAAGATATGCATTATCGTTTAACACATTTTGTAAAGTTGTTAGGGTTTCCTTGATGTTTAAAAGGAACTCTTTGGCATTTTGGTTTGTATGAGATCCTAGTCGTCATTCAATTCAACTTGACGACTGAGAATGATGATGATATTGGTGAGTGAGTTTGCCTCTCTTGCTAAATTATACCCCTTTCTATTTAATCTTTTCACATTTTGTATCCTTTACTTTTATCATTTCACCTTATATTATACCCAAGGCAAGAAACATCTTTTATTCGTGATAAGTTTTTTTTTTTTTTTTTTTTTTTTTTTTTTTTTTTTTTTTTTTTAACGGCACCACACTTGAAGTCAGACCCCCCGAGTTAAACCATCCAAACAAGCAGGCCCCAAGACCGAACCACTAGGAGATACCCGCGAAGGGAAACCCCTAGAACTCACGGCTTCATACTAAAAGGAAAATCTGGATTTTCTTTGTCACTTACGAGATTCGAACCCGGGTAAAACCCATCCCCAAACTCTAGAAGGAACTTGTTGAAGCATATTTCTATCGGGTAGATCTTAACGGCTCTCACGTGACATTCATTATGGTCTTGAGCTCTGAAGTGTGCTACAAATATAAAATAACCTGTTAGAAGGGGTCCCGAGGCCGAAGCCCCGGGGACCACCCTCCGACGGTCAAGTCAGTACCTCGTATGTAGAGGATTTATTATAACGTGTTGTGTATTGTGTGTGTGTGAGATGAGATATGATATGATAATGTAAATGAGAGATGAGAGAGTAGTATATATATAGAGAGAAAAAGGTAGGTACCAAATTGGTGCCTCGATACCTGTTCTATCTTGGGAATGAACACACCGAGCTACTCCTAGTCTAGGTACAGTCTAGGTACTAGGTGTCAGGTCACGTGGGAGACACAATCCAGTAATATCCGGGTTAGGCGGCATAGTCTGGTTCTTGCATTGGACTGTTGGGTAAAAGGATGTACCTTTATGGTCCTTCGGCACATGCCCCTCGGACAAGGGTAGCATCCGCCTTCCGGTAATACCCTTCGGACCGATGAAGATTTTTTGGTGCGGCACGTGTCGTCCTGACACATACGTCAACATGTCCCACCAGTATTGTAGTATCGGTTGAATATTGATGGTGCAATACTTAAATAATATATTTACGCCTTTCGGCGCATGTCATCCGGACACATACATCAACATGTCCCCCAGTATTGTAGTATCGGTTGAAGACCAATGGTGCAATACTTAAATAATATCTTTACGCCTTTCGGCGCACGTCGTTCGGACACATACGTCAACATGTCCCCCCCCCAAGTATTGTAGTATTAGTAAAAGACTGATAATGTAATACTTAATGAATACCTTTATGGCCTTTCAGAATGTCATTCGGACAAGTGTAGTATTTTTATGACCTTTTGGCATGTCATTTGGGCATGCCTTTCGTCCAGTGAGCATTTTAGAGTGGTTTACCACGTGGCCCATAAGCCAATGTTCCATAAGGCGATGATGCTAGTTAATGATGCTATACGCCATCATGTCCCCCCAGTATAGTATTGTTGACATAGTTAATGATGCGATACTTAAACTTTATCTTGTATTTATGTATACCTTTTCATAATTCTTTCCGAACGGTTGTGGACCACCAACAAGGTGCATTGTTGGCCGGATGCCGAAAGCCATTCACGTCTTTTCTATCATCCATTTGTTTTCTATACAAATAAAACATAACTTTTCTACCATAATCATTATTTTTTGTGAAGTGTCATATAATATCCTTTCTTTTTTAATCACAAATGTATACCAAACACTTGTTTTTTTTAATTACCATTGCCACTCACATAGCTCCGGAGGTACAAGCTTATATGTTTGAGACGCTTATCTATTATATTAGTTTTAGTTAAAACTTCTTTCGGATAATAATTTATCTAGTTGAAAACACAGCCATCCGGAGTAGACATCGACACACAGGCCGCTTTTAGTTTGTCTACAGAGTATATTGCCATTCGGTGAATAGCGTATGGGCCTTCCGAAATGACTTCCGAAACAGTTTAGCTGCTCGAGCATCCGAAATGAAATTATCGCTTGAGCATCCAAGATGTTTTTTGGGCATCCGAAACGGTTATGACTGCTCGAGCATCATGAATGAAATTATCGCTCGAGCATCCATGATGTTTTTGGGCATCCGAAACGGTTTTGGCCGCTCGAGCATCCGAAACGAAATTATCGCTCGAGCATCCAAGATGTTTTTGGGCATCCGAAATGGTTTTGACCGCTCGATCATCCGAAACGAAATTATCGCTCGAGCATCCAAGATGTTTTTTGGGCATCCGAAACGGTTTTGACCGCTCGAGCATCCGAAACGAAATTATCACTCGACCATCCAACATGTTTTTTGGGCATCCGAAACGGTTATGACCGCTCAAGCATCCGAAACGAAATTATCGCTCGAGCATCCAAGATGTTTTTTGGGCATCCAAAATGGTTTTGACAGCTCGAGCATCCGAAATGAAATTATCGCTCGAGCATCCAAGATGTTTTTTGGGCATCCGAAACGGTTTTGACTGCTCGAGCATCCGAAGTGATTTATTCACTCGGGCATTTATGTGATTTCCGATGGGGGCCAGCCACCGGAGAGATCACATAAGGTGTTCTGTTCAGTCTTGTAATTGTTATGCATGTGGAACCTCACGTCATTATTCCTGCACAGTAAGACATGAAAGCTCTTTTGCCTTTTCCCGTTAGATATGACAAACGAAATAATTTCATGTATTAATAGAAACATTGGGTTAAACCGAACCGTAACATAACCGATGGAGGTATCATACCATTATTATCCCCCAATTCAACGGTACTAATGTTTATTAGTATCTTTGAACTTAAATAAAGCATAATAAACGATTAATAACAATTTTCACCCATGGGTATTAAATATCAAACATGTGATGTTTATTGCCCTCATTGACAATGCTTTGTTTTTCACGAAATCATCACCTTATGCTTGCCAGTCCTGTAGAATAAAATTTGAAAGCTCTTTGATTTCTTCAGTTAGATATGACGAACATGATATAACCTACATCAACATAAAACCAGAACACAAACAACTGTGACATAAGCGACGGAGGTATCACGCAGCTATACTCCCCCCCCCCCCCCAGTTTGACGGTACTAAATCTTTTTAGTATCGTTGAAATCAAATACCACAAAACGCTAAATAACATATTCAACCCATAATAACCGAAGTTCTCATGGATGCTAAATATAAAACATGTAGTGTTTCTTCAACTATCGTAATTTTACTATTGTTCCAATATTTTTATTTCGTAGTGATAAATGATACTGGTTTGAAACATTAATGAAAATTTATTCTTTATATTGATGTCCCTACACCAAAACGTCCATAAGCAATGCGTTCATACCGAAGACGAGAGATTGATCATTGATTGAAAAGGTTTTAGCATTGTTGCCCCAATCCCGTGTTTCATGTAAGTGATGACAAAAAAAGCTAACCAACTCATTGTCTTGGTCCGCCAAATATTAAAAGATATTGAACTTGAACAAATAAAATTATTTTTAGTTTTAACCCATATCTCGCTTATTTTTAGTAAAACATACAAACTTAGTCCCTATAATAATTTCTACAACCAAAAGGGCCCTTGTATTATTATTGTACCAAGATCCAATCCAAATAAAAATACAACCATCACCAACCATGATCCAGCCCACCACATAAACCTTGGCCCAACTCCTCACCAGCCCACTCACGTTTTAAATAATAAACCAGGGTCAAACATACCATTGAATAGAAATTTTAGTTAAAACTTCCTTTTTAGTAAATTCTATTGCAAGTTGCTTAATATTTGTTAATTTTTGTCTGGAAAGAGTTTTTAGATGTAGCACAATGTATTTTAATCCAAATCTTGTCTTAAATCATATCTGTGTAGCCTAAAAACTCAATAAACTATCCATAAAGGGGTGTTTGGTATAACCTGCAAATCAATGTACTAGTGCTTGTGAGTAGTTAAATCCAGTTTAGACATGGTACTTTAGGTCATACTAGAGTGGTGCAAGCATGAAACTAGTATTCACTTAACAAAAAGTCAAAATCACATCCCATCCAAATTTGTGTTCACTGTTGAAATCATCAGGTTGCATAATCATCAAAGGAGGTTAAATAAGTGATAATTTAGCTTAATTAAGTCTCTTTACATCTTATAATCTCAGTTTCAACCAATTTAGAATCAATCTAAGTTCATTTTGGTCAAACCTTGATTTAAAACAGAAAAGTCAAATTTCTAAAAAGAGTTCTACGCAAGTTTACAACTGGAATTTTAATTCATTCATTTTTAGGTGTTTAGATCTACAAATTTGGGTTTTCAATATTTGTTTGCTTGTGTTTACAGAGATAATTTTATTTTAATTTTTAGAATTTTATTTGGTGGCTTGTTAGGGGCCTAATGTGGACTGGTTGCCCATGTAAGTGCCCTGCACCACCCTTTTTGGCCTACTGTCCCATTTTCCCAGAGCCATAACAAGCTCATTTATTGAGCTTGTTCCTTGTTTAATGGTGATTTGTACTGTCTTGTTGCCTGTGTTTTTTTTGTTGTTGTTGTCCTTATTTGCGTAACTGTTAGCTTATTATGAGCCTCTAAAGTTGCCCTAATAGCCCAATGCATCCTGAGTCACTTCAGTAACCACTGAGCCTGTTTACTTTTTGTTTCCAGCTCATTTAAGCTTGTTAGATTATTGTTTGTACCTTGTTTATGATTGTTTAAGGTTTTGTTTGAGCTTGTTTACAAAAATATTTGCTTGAGTGCTTATTTGGGTAGGTTTCCTATTTCAAAAATCCACTTAAAACCTTAAGCTCACCACTGTGTGAATTTTTAAGCTTGCACAAGCTTTGTTGAAGCTTTTCAGTAAAAAGTGCCTTTCAAAAGTTGATTAAAATCTGTTTTTAAGTATTTTGTAAAAAGAAAAATTGAAAAAAAAAATGGTTTTGCAAAAAGGATGTTGCCAGGGGTCGAACCCTGGTTACCCCTTTCACACCCAACTCACCACACAGCAACCCCTCCCCCATCTCCTCTATTTGTGTTTCACTGTTTCTTGTTAAGCACTCACACATTTAATTATTTATAGTAGTATTAGTCTAATTAGCTTATTAGGACCTAATTGCTTATTTTCTGCTTTTTTTTTGTACTGTGCCCCCCACTTTTTATATTTTTCTTAGATTAATGTTAACTTGTTGTATTTATTAAAAAAGTTTCAGAATTTTCTATTTTAATTTAGTAATTCTAATAATTAATTTTAGTTAATTTTATTTTAATTAGAAAATCAAAAACAAAAATCGTTAGTGCTTATTTTTAATCTCTAGTACCTTTTTATATTTTTCCTAGCTCTTATAATTCATAAAGTATTTTTAGGAAAATTTTCAGAATTTTCACTGTTCATTTGGTAATTTTCAGAATTAAATTAGTTTAAATAGATTTTAATTAATAAATAAGTAATTAACTAGTAAATTAGCTTAAATATAATTTTTAGAAACTTTCTATAATTTTTTAGGAATCCTGTAATGGTTAATTAGTTTTATAAAAATTTCCGTAATTTTCTAAGTCATTTAGGTATTATTAGTAATTTAAAAGTAGTTTAAAATTAGTTTTAATTAATTATTAAATAGTTTAAAATAGTTTTTAATTAATATTAAACAATAAAATAATCAAAAAAATAATTTTCTTTTTAATTAAATTTTCTTTTAATATTAAGTTTTTAGAAAAGTCATTTTTACCCCTTGTAGTTTATTTTAGCTTAAAACTCACCTTTTTCTCAGCACGCAATCGTGTCTGATTTTAATTTGATTTACGTTTATACACATTTGTTTCCCGCAATTGTTAATAGTGTTATTCCTAATCATTTCCAGTAGTGTAATCAACTCCAAATCTTTATATGGTTACTTCCTCAAATCACTGATTCCCGTAAAACGTTTCAAATACAATTTCAACCTCGTTGGGACTTAACGACCCGGGGATTTCCCTGTACTTCCATGGATTATATATCTTGATCTTTCTCCCTTGCTGCCTGACCTGTTGACCAACATCCTTGGTTAATATTTAAGGTTGGTTTAGGAGGAGTCAGACGTCAAAGTGTTATTTTCGTGCATGTTTACAGTTTATGTTGATATAGTGACCATGGCATTCTTGAGTAGGCTATTGCATGATTATGGTTCAACACATTTGTTACAAGTATTAACACGTGTCAAGCATGTACATTAACACGTTTGTACACAAATATTGTTATTAAAATATAATATTTTGCTGTTAAAAATTTAATTTTGTTGTTGAAAAAAAAAGAATGTAAGTAAGATGAAGGTCGCTTTAGTGTGGTAAAAAGTCATCTATATATAGTCGGATAGAAAAAGCTGATATGACAGACAAAATAAAAATCGCTAAAAGGTCGTTAGTGTGCACAACCTAACAGTGAGAAACATATAAACTCTCAATAGGGGATACACTTATTATCACAAATATATTTATTATATGTACCATCAAATTCTTCTAACCAGATTTGTTAACTATTTAAAATGGTGTACCATCAAATAGTGTTCAAAAGTATCAATAGATTATTGTCGGTGTCGGTTCACTTGATTAAACAAATATAAAACCATATTTGTGATGTGTTAAACAAACATCTAGTTAAATAGTCTCTTAAAACATTATTGGTCTGCCACCTCAGCGTCACCTCATCCTCTTCTATACTAATGTATAAAGCATTTAAGTTGTGGGCACCAACAAAAATTAAGATAAGGACTTCCAATTATTTAGTGTCATGTAGGGGTGAGCAGAAACCGCACCGCAAACCGCAAAACCCGCAAAAAACCGAGCCACAAAAACCGCACCACGACAAAAACCGGTGGATCGGTTTTAAGAAAAAAAGAAAAACCGAAAAATGCGGTGCGGTTGCGGTTTTACCCGTAAAACCGAACCACAAAACCCGCACCGCACCGCACTTGATTTTTTAAAACCAAAAACGGCACATTGATTATTTAATGTGTGTTATAAGGCTTGTAGTGCATATTATACTTCATATTCTTGTAAGTAATAAGTGATGCGTATGTGTCTAAATTAAATATTTGCATTTTTATAACAAAAAAAACCAACATTGTGAAACAAAAACCGCAAAAACCCACATTAATTATATAAGTCATAAGTGATGGTGCGGTGTGGTTAAAACCCGCAAAACCCACGTAAACCGCAAAAAACCTGCAAAACCGAAATCGCAAAATGTAGTGCGGTTCGGTTTCTATTTTTTATAGAAACCGCAATTGCGGTTGCGGTTCGGTTTTAGTCAAAACCCGGACCAACCCGCACCATGCTCACCCCTAGTGTCATGTGTCATTTTTCAACTAAAAAATCACCTTTATTTTCAAATTTAAATATCTTTTTATCTATTAATTTTTTTAATGAACTAATTTCACCATATTTTCTAAAATTTTGTGCTTTTTAATTCAACATCCACTTTGATATATTTTTATGAGCTTTTATTTTTTACATTTATAATGGGTTTATTTTGATTCAAATTTTTACAACTTTAACTTTTATCTAAATCAATACAAACTTGATTAGTTAAAAAAATAACTTTTTTTTTGGGGGGGGGGGGGGGGAGGGGTGTTTGACGGGTAAAAATTGTGAGGTTCTTTATATATGTGGGAAGTTACAAAAAACTCAAATAAACACATACAACGAACACATATACATTAGGAGTGTTGTGTAACGAACTCACTAAGCAGGCATGGAATTCTGGGAGAGTTGGATTAGCAATTCATTCACTAAATTTATAATCAAACTATATTTTTTTGCCTCCGTTGTGCGCGAGTATCCAACGAGTCCAAATAAAAAACCAATAAAATCTCCGCTCCAACAAAAAAACCAATAACACTTATTGGGTCTCATAAAAAACATCAAAAAAAATATAGCTACTCACCAAAAAAAAAAAGCACAAATGATTGGAATGGCTAAGGGGGAACAACAGACGAATAACACGAGACATGGTGCAGTACAACGTATTGTTCATCCATTATTGAGTCTTTGGTGGGCGAATAACATGCCCACACGAGCACTTTTAGTTAATGTTATTTCGGGGTGTTAAACATGCATGATGCACTGACCTAATTTTCTTGTTGTATGCATAATGCGTACTTTCCTATGACTAGACGAGTACCCATGCATAGCAATGAGATTTTATAGCGAGAGATCGTTTAGTGATAAAAAAAATATATGGGTTATTAAACGAAAAAGAATAAAAGATTGAAGATTTGTAGATTAAATATAATGTTTTGAAACCCGAGTCGACCCGGGTGGTTCAACTGGTTGAACCGTTTCAGTTGAAAAATGGGTCGATTTAAACCGGGCCAACCCGACGGGTTGGGTCGAACACATGTCAAATTAAACCGGGTAAACCCATCGTGTTTGAAGCATCCCGGATCTAGGGGTGAGCGCGGTTCTGGAATCGTACGGAACCGAACCGGAACCGCGAGAACCGAGAACCGAAAAACGGATAGCCAAGGAATCGAGAACGGAACCGAGTAACATGTCTCGGTTCCGGTTCGGTTCTCGGTTCCAGTTCGGTTCCTTGCGGGTCTAAAAGATTGGAACCGAGTTTTTTCTTTAGACTAGATATCTGACATTTCCTTTAGTGCAAGTTGAGCAAAGCTATCTATCTTTTTTCAATTTTTTTTTATTATATAGCTGATCGAGCAAGCCTAAATTTATTTTCATGAAACTTATTTTCATGCTTAATAAATACTATATAGCTTAGAACATTATTGATCGAGCAAGCCTAAAATATTTCACTTTAACATATAAACTAGTTGCATACGAAGTAAATTTAGGCCCAAATTTATTTTCATGCTTAAAAAATCTAAGGGGGTGCTTGGAGGGGGTGGGGAATAGGGGTGTAAACGAGACGAGACAACTCGCGAGCTACTCGAGATCGACTCGTAAAATACTCGAAATTGGCTCGATGTAAATGAGTCGAGCTCGAGTTCGAGCTACTCGAGTATATTTTTGAGTCGAGCTCGAACTCGAAAATACTTTGCTCGTGAAGCTCGCGAGCCGTAACTAGCTTCAACTAAATTACACTTTTACCCTTTTATATACATATATATACTTAATTTTTATACAAATCGAGTCATGCTGAGCTTGATATGTCGAGTATTTATCGAGTTCGAGCCTTGAATATGAAAATAATCGAGCTCAAGTCGAGCTTCGAGCTCGAGTTTTATATAACAAGTCGAGCTCGAGCTCGAAATATAAAGCTCGATCGAGCTCGAGTCGAGTTTCGAGCTCGAGTTTTAGTATTCGAGTTGAGCTCGAGCTTGGCAGTACTCGGCTCGACTCGACTCGTTTACACCCCTAGTGGGGAATGGGTAAGGTATTCAAAAAGACTCACCTCACTCATTATTTTGTGCTTGGTTAGTGAGTGCAAAGGGATTGATTACCCCGTAGTGGGTAATCAACCATTATAGAGTAAATTGGGGGGGGGGGGGGGGGTAATGGATTGATTACCAACCTCACTCATTCCATTGCATTCCCTTTCCCTTTCCCCACTTTGAACCAAGCGGGCCCTAAGTAAGTTTAGGCATAAAAAGTGATCGAGCAAGCCTAAATTAGCAAGTATATTTGAAACTTAGTTGCATATTTAATACTACCTAGTATCTTATTTTTCAATCGTGTGGCTTGCAGTTGATATATAATCGTTGAGGCATGGAAATTTATTGTGATTTCAGATAATATAACCAATGTTTTCAAACCCGGGTCAACCTGGCCGGGTCAATCGGTCGGACCGGTGCCCGACCACAAAAACGGGTAAAAAAACCTGGGTTTCTAAAACCCGGGTAACCGGTTAGACCCGCCGGGTTTTGAGTGACCCGGGTCTTGAAACCCGACCGGGTTTGATTTTTTTCAATTTTTGTTTATAAAAACCGAGTTGACCTGCCGGTCGATCCGGTTGACCTCTGTCAAAAAAATAAAAAAATATTTAAATGGAAAACCTGGTTGACCAGGCGGTCGAACCGGTGCCCGATGACTCGACCAGGTCGATTAAAACCCTAGTTTTAAAACATTGAATATAACTAGTTAGCTAGATTTAGTGAATAAGGTGTATACATTAGTTAGCTAGATTTATAAATAGGATCTAGAATTGTTGTAAGTGTAAAGTGGTACTAGAAGTGAAGAAGTAGTAGAGCATAGAATTGGTGATAGGAGATATAAGTAGTAGTGGTTAGTAGTGAAGAAGTTGAAGCCTCAAAGTTGAGAAGACATTGAAGACTATAAGGTGTGGAGACATAGAAGCTTTGAAGCATAGAAGACATAGAAGCTTTTATAGTAGAAGTATCCTTGTAGTGGTATATAGATAAAGGCCCTCAAGTAGAGAGATAGAAGCATTGAAGTTTTAAAGACTTAGAAGCCTATTAGTAGTGAAGAAGCAAAATCCTTGAAGTAGTGAAGAAGTTGTGAAGGCGTGAAGAATCAAGTGTTGTGAAGAAGTATAGAAGGTGTTGATATAAATAAATGACTAAAAACGTTATTCATATCTTTCGATATCTCTATGTTTTGATAATCACAAAACGAAAACTCATCAAACCAAAGATTATGACATAAACAAGTATTTAGTAGTAAATATTCACTTCTACCATTAAATAACTTAAGGTATGGATAAACAAAGTGTCTAATGTATTACAAGATCAAAGGAACATTTTTGTTAATCACTAGATATTTATAAAATGTCACAAAACATTTTATATCTTTTGTAGAACATTTTTGGAATTAAAAGAATATGTTTTATTCATTACAAATTTGTGAATTCAAATTTTCAACCAAAAATGGCAAATCTAATCCAGAAAAATTCCCCTCACAAAAGGACAAGAAAATCCAACGTTCAGGAGGGCGGCCCCCTTAATTATACTAGGCGGGCCCCTTAATCATTAAGGGGACCGCCTCCTAATTAAGGGGACCGACACGCTCCAGAACAGTATTTTCTGGCCCTATAAATATTGGATCATTCCACATATTTTTCTCACCTTTTAGCACTAAAAACTTTCTGATCTAAACATCCCTCTCCATCCTCTAAAAATCCTTTGATCTTATATACTTTGATCTTTGTTTCAAAGTGATTCAAGCATCAACACTCAAGTGCAAAGAGAAGAATACTTCTATTAGAAGTATTACAACTTAGTATCATCTTGCTATCTAAGTTGTTTGTTTGTTTCATGTTGTTGATCTTTTATATCTTGGTGAATAAGGTGTATGTATTAGTTTGCTAGATTTAGTTGTAGAATCTAGAATTGTTGTAAGTGTGAAGTGGAGGTTGAAGTGAAGAAGTAGTGTTGGATAGTAGTGAAGATAGGATAGAGTGGCAATAGTGACTAGTAGTGAAGAAATTGAAGCTTCCAAGTGGAGAAGACTTGAAGACATTAGTAGACTGAAGTTGTGAAGACATTGGTGCTTTGAAGTTGTGAAGTAGCAAGACATTGAAGTCGTGAAGTATTTTGTGAAGGCGTGAAGATACTCGTGGTGTGAAGACGTATTGAAGAAGTAAAAGGTGTGAAGAAGTTGTGGTGTGTTATTTGGTGTGAGATTGGTTCTAGCTACGATTAGAACTCGACATCTTGCTTTGTGTCGTTAATTGGTGTAAGCATTTGGTGTGTACGGTTTTCTCCGCCATAAGGGAGGTTATTGACTTAGTGAAGAAAACTCTCGAGTTCGGTGCTCGGGGAGTGGAGTAGGGCAAGGAAGGTGTCCTTGTAGCCGAACCACTATAAATCCTTTGTCTCTCGGTTTGATCTTTCCAACTCTCATTCTTTACTTAGTTACTTAGTTGCTGGACCTGAGATAAGTTCCCTTGATTTCTATTGCGTTGGAATGTTACTTGGCTACTTCGACATGTTTTGGACAAACTTCTATGATTTCTTCCATTACCCTCATGCCCACTCTTAAAGAAAAGCTGGACCTGAGATAAGTTCTCTTTTCAAAAACTTGCCAATATTACATTATATTTTAGAATGCTTAAGTTAGTATGTGAATATGATTTAACTGATAAGTTGCCATGCTTTTAGATTATTAACACTAATATATGCATATATGATATTAGCATTATTAACCTTCTTGCTGTTTAGTCTATTATCATTTTTCTTAATCTTCTATGATCTATAGTAGAACCCTTCCACTTAAGCTATATGATCTTACTAGTTGCATTAATAGATGTATTATTATTGAGATTTGTTTGCAACTTGATATTATGATGTTCTTTGTATACATATATACATATACATACATACATACATATATATATATATATATATATATATATATATATATATATATATATATATATATATATACACATGTCTATCTTGTATACTTGAACTATTTACCTTGCTCCTTCCTGTCCCATTGCATTTAGATCATAAGTATCTATCATTTCACTTTAATATCTTTAGGTGTCATTGAAGATGATTATGTGTGACAATGGGCTTAATTGATTCTTTTGAGCATGATAAGCTTCCATTTCAAATCCTTCACTTGCAACTTCTTGATTATCATGATCAAAACATCATGTTTAAAACTCCTCTCTTTTTGAATGAAATATTTTTTATTTTTCTTGAAACAATTTACTTAACTAAAATTTCTTTCATAACCATTATTTTAATCATAAACAAGATTGAAATTTTTTGTTACACGTTATGAAACAAAATTCAATCTATGTTATTGTAATGCATACTTGAATTTACTTCAAAACATTGTTGAATAAAACAAAAAACGTTTTGCTTAAAACACATTTAACTTTCTCACATGTGTCATACAGTTCTATTGGAAATGACATTCACAATTTAATCAAATCATTTCATGAGAATCATGGCTTGCCCATATGGATCTTGTTTGTAACAAGTCTTGAAGTCCATATAATCATGTCCACCTATTTGTTACTTGTTAACAATCATCAATATGTTTGCTCTAGACTAAATGTTATCATCTTCATATAGTTACACATTTAACTTATTTGCCTTATTGCCTCCTTTGTTGCATATCTTAATTGATAAATTAATAGATAGCATGATTATTAGAAATTAATTGCCTATTTTAATTAATTCTACATCACTCTCTACATTCATGAATAATATGCCCTATATTGACTCAAAAAGTTGAACTTACTTGAATCTAAATCCAAAAACACAACCTTTTTGAAAATTTTCTGCCAAAAACCCATTTCTGGCATTCTGGGAATCACCAGATGGGCGGCCCCCTTAATTATATAAGGCGGCCCCCTTAATGATTAAGGGGACCGGCCATCTGATGATCGGGGATACTGTTTTCTTTATCACTTTTTGACCCATTTCAGCCTATACTTCCCAAAATTCACAAACATATTTTGTACCAAATATGACCGGCTGGTAGCAGGTTACTCAAGATTAAAAGTTACACCTTTGGTCCCCAAACAGTCTCATATCTCGCGTATATGATCCTATTTAGGTAACGGTCGTTAAAAAAGTTTTAAAAAACTTTTTTAACATTTTTTTTAAAATCTAGATAAAATCCTTTTTTTTAATTAAAATTTATAAAAAAAAAAAGTTAAAAAATTTTAAAATTTTAAAAAAAGTTAAAATAAAAAAAATTATTAAAAAAATTAAAATGTGTTAAAAAAAAGGAAAAAAATTTTAAGAAATTATTTTTTTTAAGTTAATTTAAAAAAAATTAATATTTGTGAAAAAAAATTAAAAAAATATTTTTTTATAAAATCAAAATTAAAAAAAAATATATATTTGTGAAAAAAAAATTTACTAAATTTTTTTTAATTTTAACTTTTAAAAAAAAATTTTGACTGTTTTTAAAAAATTTTAACTGTTTTAAAAAAAATTTAAATTTTTAACTTTTTTTAGTTTATTTTTTTTTTAATTTTTTTAATCTGGATTAAAAACTTTTTTTTTTTAATTTTAAAAAAAAAATATGGACGAAAGAAAAGTAACGAGCGTTACCAAAATAGGACCAAATGTGTATTTAATGACCGTTACCAAAGTAGGATCAAATACGCGAGATATGAGACAGTTTGGGGACCAAAGTTGTAACTTTTAATCTTGGGTAACCTGAGCCGGTCATATTAGGTAGATCGAAGATTATTTGAAAATATGTTGCATGTTTGACAGTTTACAAAGTATGTTGCGTACTTGTGTTTATTTGAAAAAATATATTGCGTATTTATAGCTTTACACCTTTCCATAAATAGTTTATTTAATTTTTCAACTTTGAGGATTTTTCTTTTATATAGAGTATAGAAGAGTGTTTTCACGAATTTTTAATTGATCCGACCGAGTCGATCAGATCACTATTGGATCGTCGGGTCAAACCGTTTGAATGTTAAAAGAACGAGGTTGGCGCCGGCCAGCTTGGGTCGTTGTATTTGGCTTTAGATGTTTTTATGAAAGTTATCAGGGAGCTTTATTAGTGTTTGTATATGACGTTCGCTACTTTCATTTTTTTTTTTTTTTTTTTTTTTTTTTTTTTTGCGGTTTCGTATGTTGATTTGTATACAACAAATGTTACATGTCAACACCAACATTAGCTCATTTCGATTAAGAATCAGAAATGAAACTCAAATAAATGTCAAAAGTGAGCCAAAGTGGTACGCTTTCTATCTAAAACAGGTCAGATGGATCAGTAAATAAGACACTGACCTTTCCTTAAAAACCACCTAAATTGCTTTCCCAAAAATATTTGATTGATGATCAATCATTGTTGCATCTTCGGTACTATCCAAAACGGGTCAAACAAACCATGCATCACTTTCAGCAGGAATATGAAAAATGTAACCAACTTTCATTACTAAAAGATCAAGACTTATATCCTTATACAACCACTATGTTTATGTTCAAATTGCATACCATTTATATCTAAGTTTAAGCAAAAGTTCTATCCTATTTGAAAGACTAAATTTCTGGTCCTTGTGTCTGTACAAATTGCTTTCCAGGGAACAAAAAATGGAATGCTAAAGATAAACCTGATATCAGTGAGGTCTTGAATAAGCCTTTGTCTGAATAAGGTGGTTGCCGACTTGTCACAGCTGGAAGGAGAATCATAAGCAGAACGTTTCTAACTTTTTGATATACAACGAAGTATAAGAACAGGTGTCTTGGCAGAAATGGATTCCATCCAAAGGAAAAATGCGTATCTACTACATCTGTTATTACAAAAACCTCGCGCTTGTTGCCACTGAAATCCAAATTAGCACCTAATAATATATTACACTGTTGCTGCAATCACTCGCATTCCTCAACATGTGATTTGAAATCACGCCTAAACTCCACCCAAATTTGCATGTAATTTAAATTGCTTATGGTAAAGCTAAAGTAAATTTGTAGTAACTTTCTTCGTTCCCTCAATTAAATCATTCACGAAAATGCAAGAGAATTAATAACATAGTGTATATGGTTCTCCTAGTGAAATGTTTGTTAAAGCGTAAATTGGTTAAAATTTTGATTAAGCAAATAAATTTTCTTCATATAATAACTGCTAACTTACAAATGTTGGAGGGAGACCTATCACATCCATTTCTATTTCTATCGTTTCGTGTCCCACATTACTGCCACTGCGTTGTTTCACGCCGTTGATCATTGCACGGTATTTTTCTAGAAGTACAAAGCTGAAGTTTTAATAGCAGACACTAAGTTATTCCTATAAATCTTGGCATGATTGAATCACTTTGATATGGGGTGTCATAATGTCCCAATAATGCTCCTTCTCCAAGCGAAATTGCAGGACCTGCAAATGCAACAGGACAATTTAGAGAGATGAAGTTTTAATAAGAATATGACTTATGTATATTTATCCCAACGAGAATTGTGTATATTTATCCCAACTCATTTAACATCACGTGTACAGAAAAATTAGTATTGCAGGTTAAGTTCAGAAAAAAAAAACTGTTATCAAATTATATGTGGCAGTATTAGAACGTGTACTTGCGACAGTCAAGGTCACGATGTCCGTCATCCTTGGAATCGTTCAACGGACATCTCCAGTTCCTTTGTCCGGATGGGATGCGTCATTTCTTCCATTTCCTGAAACAGTATTATATTCGCTCAACCTGGAAATGCACAACAGTGTAGCTATGAAAAAAAAAATATCATCTATTTTGTATGCATGTTATGCATAAAAGTTTTCTTGATGTCGATGCACAATGACAAAACTGGAAAAGTCAAACATACTAAGAACTAAAAATGGTTTTGACGTTATCTAGCTTACCATTTTGTTTGGACAAAATATCCCAAGCTTTTTCCTTTAAGTCGACTTATATGATATTGATCCACCACCACTCCTAAGCCGAAGATCAAACTTCCATTTCTTGCTGCATGAAATGGTCTAAAACCTTTCATTTATTCATAAATAAATAAAAACAAACAAACAAACAAAAAAAAACAAAAAAAATAAAAAATAAAAAACAAAAACAAAAAACAAAATAACAAAATCAGTTATCTGTTGTTAGGTTTGTGTCTGGACATTTATTTGCTATGACATTATCACAGCTTGTCACACACGCTTGGTTTGATATTTCAACTATTGTGTACTACTCTAACATTTATATAATCTAGTGAGCTTAAAGCCACAACTATTATAAGCCCTTTGTGATATCCAGTGATAATAGATGTCTTATCCATGTGGTACTTTCAATGTCATGTAAGCGTTGTTTGTAATACCTACTTTCATATCTTCTTTTATTTTTTCCAGCTTCAGCTAGGGTAATTATGAGCAGTCTTGCGGCTTCTTGAGTAGTCTAATGCAGATTCAGTTTAGAAGAATAGTGACTTTCTGTGACAACTGGCAAAATAGGGAGCCATTTATAAAACCCGCATTACATTAAAATTATAATTTTGGAATTTTTTTGAATGATTATTGTGACGAGATATTTTACAAACGTTGGTACGTGATTTTTAATCGTACGATATTTATGAGATTTGGTTATTTATTTATGGTTTGGATTGATTCGGTCGTGATGATTTATTGTGAGATCGTTATTTTTGGCACTACATTGACTCCGGCACTAGGTTAACCTAACAATTTTAATTATATTTTATGGTTGGATCGGATATTATTATTTTGGAACGGGTTTGGTTTGAGAAAGATATTTGGTTATTTAAGTTTCGGGTTTGGTCCGTGTATTGACACCAGGCTACTAAATCCCTACACCCACTATTATTATTATTAATATTAAAAAGTTTATTTATTTTTTTTATAAGAGTATAACATGAATCGTCCTTGTGCCCTGGAAACAACACAAACATACAACACCTATTCTCTCTCTCTCTCTCTATTTTATCACCATCCTCATCTTCTCTACCAAAACCCTAGCCGCCGCCCCTATTTCCGGCTGCCACCACCACACCGCCACCTCCACAACCAAACTACCAACACCATATTAACCATCTCGTCGAGATCTATCTGTTGGTATAACCCACGCGCCGTATAAACGCCTCTAACACCACGAAATCACCACCACCGCCACATAAACACCACCTTTTCGTCTTTTTCATGTTGGGTTTTGAAGAAATATATTTTTAGAGTTGTTTTGAAGGTGAGTGGCCACGAGTTTCAACTCGTGGGTCTCGATGTGTTACCCAATTCGTGGGTACATAACTTTTCTTAAATGGGTTTTGTGAACTAATGATGGGAAATGAAGATTTGCTTATAAAAACTCGTTTGGTATCCTTGGGGTGTCGAATTACTCTTGTTTGGTGCTCGACTTTTGATGTTTGGGTTGCGTTTGGAGATGATTGTGGCTCGTTAGAGCTTAACCGAGACCCTATGGTCTCGGTGTAATGTTACCTTTGGCTCGGTTGGGAGTCTAATATGACCATTGGTCCGATTGGTTTGATTCTTGGCTAGATTGGATACCGATTTGATATTGTTGTTGTTATTTGATGTCGCGACCCAAGGGGAGACCCTCGTGGCAGATTTTGGTTGCTCATTTGAGCTTGTTGTGAGACCCCGTAGTCTTGGTTTCGAGCCTTTGTGACTCATGTGTTTAGCCGAGACCCAAGTGGGTTGCAAGGCTCGGGTTTGGCTTGGTAAACCAACCCGGAACTAGCCTATTTTGATGTTTTTCCTTGATATGGTTGTTTTTATTACTTGTTCTTGCGGCTCATTTTATTTTTGGCCGAATATTTTGATGGGTCGAGACCTTGTGGTCTCGATAATGAGAATACTGTTACGATTGTGATTATTGAGGAGTTGTTGACGAAAGTGGTATTGGGGACCGATTGTGAGACGGTCAATTAGATGACGGAGATAGGTTAGTCGGGTGCCGTAGTCGGACCCTCATGTTGTAGCACGTGGATTTGGGATTGTTTTGGACGGAGTTGGTTTATTTATTATGACTTGGTTATTATTATTTGTGGACTTGGACTATGAGCCGAGAGTGATGACTCAGACATGTGACCAAATTCTTATGACTCGATAAATATTAAAAATCAAACGCTTATAATAAAACTCGTAATAATATTATTAGTAATATAATCGTTTATATAAGTATATAGACGTGATAAACGTATATATATATTATTATAAATGCGTATATTAATAATAAAACGATCACGAGTGAACGTTATAATAATATAACGATAATTATTGTACTATGCGAATAGTGCAATAAATGTCGGAGTATTATTATAAGTAATAACTAGAAATAATGTCGAAAACTAATAAGTCGGGTAAGTAATAAATAAAAACATGATGACTTTTTGTAAATTTAGAAAGACTTATCGAGTTATACGAGTTGTGGTTACTTAAGTCCAAGTGGGCTTTATTATGTGACTTTTGTGTTGTCACGGATATATGACGATTAATATAACCATTTTCTATAACTACGTAACTTATTTAATCGACGGGTTAAATCGAGTTAATTTAGCTATATAAAATGAGTATATTAATGGGCATTGTATCCTACGACGCCCATAGGTTGTGGTACGTGTATTAGGATGATAAATTACTATATATCTCGTGGAATTGGCTAAATTGACGAATTTGGCAAATTGGACGATATATATAGGGAATTTATTGGACTACGATATATACCATATAGTATTCTTTGTGCAATGTGATTTATGTAACAATTCGCATTTTCAGGTTAATTACTTTTCCCAGCAGGTCACCCAAGCCTGTACTACTCTCGCATGAGCACGCTTAACCGTATGGGCGATTAACCGTTAGACCACAAAACGCGTTTCTAAGACGAATTGAGTTTTCAACTTATTAGAAAAAGTCAACATATTTTTTCCCTCCTCCATTGACCAAAAATCATTCCTTGATGTTATAAGCCATTTCGTGATTTTTAGGCTTACGGTTTGATGTCTAAAAGACATTTAATACCAACCGACACTAGACTGAGCCCAGTCTAGACATTATAAGTCATTTTAAATCATTTTTATCACATTAGAAAAGTAACATTTTACTTTTCTCAATTTTACGCAATATTCGTACGTTTTACGTATTACGCGTTTTAGACCCGTGTTTCCAGTTTTTAGCAGGGTTTTACACCCAAATGGAACCTACCACTCATTTTATATTTTATTATGGAACATATGGACATGTTTAACAAAACTTTCAAGTTCCATAATTTTACGACACCCGGTTTTACGTTTTGAGGCTTAATCATTTACGATTGGCATTTCCCGGAGTCAAAACTAACCAAGTAACTAGGATAATATCATCACAAGCCAACTCATCCCCTCCTTATCCATGTGAACCGACTTGGGGGGGGGGGAGTCACCCCTTGTGTGGCTTAATCTCATGCTTTGTGATCTAGGATCATTACAAGTGTTGAACTTGTTCACCAAGCTTTGACTAGTCTTTGAAAGTAACCTCCTCAAGCCCATATAAATACCCCCTCCCCCTTCCTTTGCCGTCCCATATCACATCCCTCACCACTCCACACTTAGCTTTATTCCTTCTAAATTTAAGCAAGGTTCAAGTGCAAGTTCAAGGTTGAAACCCTAGTTAGGTTATCATTCATTAAACACTTCCATAACCTCATATACTTGGTGATTTCTCTTGAGTTTGAATCCACTCAATTCACCTCAATCTTCATCATCCATCTTTCAAGATTACAAGGGTAGAAAGATTGCATGAAGTGAAATGGGTTGAAGCAAGTCTATCAAAGTCCTTTTCCTTACATGTTAACTTCCTTTCATCTTTGAAAGCCAAAAGTTGTAAGCCAAACCCTAACATGATTCTTGTTAAATAATCATATTCATGTTATTTACATATTATTTGTGCTATATTATGTCTTGTATTCATGTCCATGTTGTATAAAAGTGAGTAAAACAAGTTATTGTACATGATTGATAAGACAAGTTACTATAACAAGCAAACTAGTGACTTTCTTGGTAAGACCTGATCAAAATGGTAAAAATATGATATTTGATCATTACATATTACAGTAGAGGACTTAACAAGGAAACCGTAGCAACTTGAACCACCCAAAACGAGTATACGAGTCAAAAGTTACGCCCATTTGAAGTTACCAAAACTTTGCGGCAAACTGCCAAATACCATTCTGATCAAATTTGGGTTTTGAAAGTCACACTTCTGGTCCGATTCATCAAAAAGTTAAAACACGAAAGTTGTCCGGAACACCGTTTTCGTTTAGGAACAAAGAAGCTCGAGCCCTAAAAACGCTTTCCGAGTGATAAAATTCTTCAAATTCTAAACAGCCCATTTTTAGGCGAAAGTCACTAGATTATGGTTATACTTTAAAAGGAACAAGAGGTCTTATGACCTATAATCAAGACCACAACCATGGCTAGAGCCAAGGTTGTGTCTCATGACCTTGGAACAAGGACCAAAGGTCATGGCTAGGCCATGACGAAATGACCATACCAACTTACTTAGGCGAAAACATGAGTTAAGACCATATATACATACCAAGGCGAAAACATGAGTTAAGACCATATATACATACCAAGGCGAAAACATGAGCTAACGACCATATAAACTTACCAAGACAAATACATGAACAAGAGTTGGCGATAACTTGAACATACAATTTGGATCTACTTCATCAAAGGAACCATGAGATATTACAAAGAAAAATGGTCATACAAGACTTATGAAACATACCCTAATAACAATCTTCATGTACTAATAAACTTTCCTAAGTTTATTCAAATATCGGACATGTAACTTTTCGGATCAAAACTTATATCTATATATTTCATCAACTACTACAATAGTAGGGAGCCTCATGTGAGGAGTTCATTATGTAAGCCGTCGAGTTGAGTTGTGGATTTACGAATTAAAGTGTCCTGGCTCCTCGAACGCTTACTAACATGACTTCTGAATTATGTCGGCCCGAACGGTAGTAAACGATATACCAAAACATACATGTTTCATGAATCTTTCTTTCAAAGACTTATACTATACATCATACCACATCATGGACTAAGTGCAAGATATATATTGGCGTGTTTATGTTTCCTTAGACATTATTCCAAACCTAAGTTACAACGATTATTCTAGGTTGCTCGTAGAAGTTCTTACGGCATATCCATCATTCTCATTATACATCATCCAACTCAAGGTGAGTTCATAGCCCCATTTTCCATTACTTAATTGTTTTACAAACCCTTGGGGGGAATACATGCTATTTTAACCGAGCACAATGTTTTTAAATTGTATGC
>JARVZY010011701.1:0-19727 GCA_030686995.1 Artemisia argyi | reverse complement strand
TAGCTTTCCAAGTATGGTTTTCCAGTTTATGTGTCTTAGCAAACTTAACTGAGGATTTGTAAGAAGATTTCAAAAATGAGACAACACAATCATCATGATTACCAGAAATTAAACAACCATTACAAGTCTTACAAGTAGCATTAGAATTCGAATTAATTACAGTACGCTTAAAGCAAATACTAGAATCAACACGATTCTTTTCACTCAAATCAGTCTTATTGTTCCTAAGGTGGTCTTCAACTTTCTCCCCTTGAGCACTCTTAGCTGGCGAAGTCCTATCATTCCTTGTATTTCCTTTAGGCTTTGACCCGCTAGCTTTAGTGTCATTGCTTACTCCTGTAGAATTGACGATGGGAACATTAGATTGTTGCATAGTTGTTTTGTTTCTAGGTGGTGATGTGCTATGATCAGAACTAGCCAAAGGTATATCAAAGGTAACATGCTTTTTCAAACTCTTAGATGAGGATGTGACCTTTCTATCTCGCATGTTGACAATCTTGAGGCACGTACCTATGGCATATTCTAACAATTCTTGTGACCGCTTGTGAGAAAACTAATGTCTGATAATGTGTTATTAGAGTGTCTCACCATTCTATCTTCTTCAATGGTCTCACGGGTCATGTCAAGGTAATCCTTAAGATGTCTAAGATAATCATTATTGACTAACTCATTGTTCCTAAGGGGAAGTGGTATGTACACTACCTCACATGCATATTTTTTACATTTACAGACCTTTGAATTGACATTGTCACTTGCAATGACCGGCATTTTCCCTTTCACCTTGGTCTTTAGATTCTCAATTTTATTTAGCAAAGAAGTTATCTTTTCATTGGTTTTGTCATGATTAATCTTAATTGATTCATATAACTCTTTGTAATGTTGTTTGACTTTAGAATTTTCAGCTTGAAAACAATCATTTTCATACTTGAGTTTGTTGATCATGTCTTGAAATTGAAAATTCTGAGAATCCGCAGACTGTGGTTTATGGGTGTCAATCACATCATTCATGGGAGATTTCAATTGGGCAATTTGAGCCCTCAATTTCCGAATCGTGTTCGTGTGAGTTAAATTCTCCCCCTCAAAATTTGGCCTTTGATATTTTAATCCTTTCTTCTAAATGTTGATATTTTAATTGTAAGTTAAGATTATCAACTTCTAGTTTAGAAAAGTGCTTGACAATGTTGTCATGATCATCATTTTGAATTTTTTCATGCAGTTTTAAATTCTCCCCCTCAAGCTCAACAACACGATTTTGGAGAACATTCAAAGCAATAGACATTTCATGAAATTGATAAGCATTTAATGAAGAATTTGTAGCAGTGTAGAATACATCTTGAGAAATACATTTAGCAATCAAATTGTCATTCATGATAAGAATATTTTTCCTTGCTATCTCACTATGTTGAAGATCTATTGCAATTTGTTTTCCCTTATTTTCCACATTTTTAAACACCTCTTTCATTTCTTTCAGTTCAATTTCAAGGGACTGTCGTAAACCCTCAAAGTGTTCTTTGATTAGTTTAAAAAATGGGATAACTTCAGTTAAGTAACACTCTTTTGTAAGCTCAAATCCCCTTTCACCCTCAGTAATTCCCGTTGACGTGATTCTCTTTTTGCATGTTTTATCAAAATCAGTGAACATTTGACAGAGGACATATATGCCAATAAGAGTTTTACATTGCGTGGGAAGTAACAACTGAACTAAGTGCATTGGTGTATTGGGGGGATACACTGTTGGGGCAGCAAACTTTTGAGGAATTTTGGCCTTAAGTTCATCAGCTTTCATTTTCTCAACATCTAATGGCCAAAACACCTGTTCTGGTGTTAACTTGGTTTGTGATGCAAAAACAGTTACGCGGTTTTGTTTGTAATAATCATGGGGTTTAACAATGACACGGTGTTTAATGCACTTAGGATCCTTCATTTTATTATCAAATCTCTCTCTATTGGCAGATTCAAGATCATCCATTTCTTTATTAGACCAACTATTTAGGGGGGGGCATGATTAGGTGTAAGCATAACCTTGGCATCATACAGGGCAGGTTGAGAGGCACTAACGCTCTTAAGGAAGTTCGTTTTAGGCACACCTAAATCCTTATCACTATGCTTATCCCGCAGTTTAATGTGCTTTTGAATCATTTGAGTTGTTTGAATGGTTTGGCCGTGGATGTATAACTTGTTTTCAAGTTTGTTTTTCAACTTCTTAAGGTTGGAAAATTTATTTAATAGTTTAGTTTCTTTTTCTTGAAATTTACCTTTTAGAACACTTAAACTCTCCTGAATTTCCTGTTTTTCCTTAACAGCACGATCAAGTTGATTTTGAACAGATTTTATCTCTTGTTTTAATGCTTTTTCCTTTTAGTTATGTTCAGTTATGTATGCTCGCATTTGCCAATCCATTTTTTGTTCACGTTCGGTTAGCTCAAATTTTGCACATTGTTCATAACACATTACTTGATCCTTAAGAATATTAATCCTAGTGGTCAGAGTGTCATTGGGTGCAACAGCTGTGTACTCTTCTAATTCACACACATTATCATCAACATAGGATGCATCACTTGATACAACTAAGTCGACGTTGTGCTTTACATATTGTTCATATGGGACAATATTGCTATTTCCCATATTAGCAATATCTAATTCTGCAATGTTTGTTTGTTGTACTTCGTTATAGATCCTTTGTTCATGCATCACATCATTGTCACATACAACAGAAGACATTCCACAAGATACGTCAGAATCAATGTTGTGATCCGAACGTTGCTCAGTTGGAATAACATTATTGTTTTCCAATTCAGCCTCATTAGGTTCACCAACATTATTTTGTCGTATATCGTTGAGGGTCTTCTGTTCATCATTAATTATACATTCATCATATAACTTCAGTACCTCAGATATGATGGATGATTTGGAGGGACTAGATTGTTGTGATGATGAGACAGCTGATGATAGATTGGCCATGAAGATAGTCTAAGCAGTGGGTTCGTCATCAACGTCCGAATCAAAGGCATCACAATCATCAGCTTGGAAGATGTTTGGATCATTAAGAGCTAAATCCTGGACAGGTTGTTCATCCACATCAACATCAAATGTCTTTCCTTCATCCCCAGCAAGAAACGCCAATTCTTCCTCATTCAGCACAACTCTATTCTCTTGAGCTTGCATGAGCAACATTTTGTCCTTGAAGTAATCTGAGTTCTGAGGATGTTTTGGCTGAGTGCAGTTCCTTGCGATGTGACCCAAATCCCCACAGTTGTAACATTTGGGTTGCCTTCCTTGTCCTTGATTAACATTTCCAATCCTGTTCTGCATATTGCCTCGTGCAGCATTCCTTTGATTCACATTCTGTCTGCCCTAAACATTTTTGTACCATCACTCTTCCATCTTCCACAACAGCCTGATTTCATGGATTAGAGGAAGCTATGAGTTGGTTGTTGGTCGGTGGAAGCGTAGCTCTGAAGTGTTGAACGAGTAGAGATACTTGGTTGGAAAGATTGTCAATCATCTTATCAGTATGAGAATATCCTGAGTCAAGATGGGTGTTCATAGCCATTGGTGATTGTAGAGATGAGTGATCCACTGATGACAAAGGTTGATTAAACAGCAACGTACTAGTCATGAAAGCAAGTGATTCATTAGTAGTAGTTGGATTGAGCTTTTCCCTTAATTGACGATCAAAAGCTGCATGTTTCTCATGTTGTTGTAAGTAGGCAAACAACTGTTCATAGTTTGTATTTCTCAGTCCTTTGTTGAGCTTCACTGCAATGACAAAGCGATCCCACTCGGGTGACATGTTTTTGACAAATTTAGAGTTAAGTTGGATGTTAGGCATTGTCATTCGGATCATTCTCATGTCATTAACAAGCTTGTGAAATCTGACATAGTAGTCGGTAATGTTTTCACCAGGATTCATCTTGAAATGCTCAAATTCATCATACAACTGAGACTCGTGGTCTTCTTTGGTCAGCTCCGAGCCAAATAGAAGCATTTTGACATTGTCCCCAACAGCCTTTGCTTCAGTGTTGAAGTTGATTAGCTTGTAAACATCTTTAGGTAAACCTTGTATCACGATGTTGGAGGCTCGAATGTCTGCATCATAACGCTTCTTTTCAGCCTCACTGAGGTCATCGTAAGTACGTGGCCTATCAATTCCAAGGGTGACGGTTCCATCATCAGCAGTGGAGATGACATCCCTTGTTGTACCCATCTGCAGGGGACCTTCATCAATTGATCGCAGAATGTTCTCACCATTTTCCTTACCCCGACAATAAAATTTGATTCTTTGTGCCCATGATTCATAGTCACTCCTGTCGAGCATAGGAGGTCGAGTATCGGACCCTGCAGCTTGAATGTCATCAGAAATAGTTGCCATGACAAAGTCTTCAAACGGGATTTTACAGCTCTTGTGACTTAAACCGAGAAATCGATTATTTCTCGGGATTTTACTAAAATCAACAAAAGAAACCGGAAGATGTACTCAGCGAGTTAGACTTATAGTGAGATATCGGATGGGTCACAATTTGCACTAAGTGTCAAGTCGCGACAAGTCAAGTTACAATATATCCAATTGAAATGAGTCAAGTCGTAAGTATTAACTCGCAACGTCAGATCACAATCAGATTAATCGAAACGACTTAAGTTCCAACAATTCACCAAATACAAATGATTAACCAATCACTAGAACCTCACCACTTAGTTAATCGCTAAACACCCCCAAGTAACAGAAGGTAATCGCTGAAAAGTAGAGGGAATCGCTAGCTTCAGGCAAACGCTAGATGGAGCAAACCGCTATCTTCAGGTAATCGCAATTAGAGGTAATCGCTGAGAGAAGTTAAACGCTAGAACTGACAAGGTAAACACTAGGTGGAGCAAAACTCTATCATCAGGTAAACGCTATCTGGAAGTAAACGCTGTCAGAGTAGCAAACCGCTAGATGAGGTAACCGCTAAGATTGGCAAATCGTTGAACTGAGTTAAACGCAGAAACTAACCGCCAACACTAACCGCTAACACTAACCGCTAGATTTAATTGCTAACCATAATAGTCCAAACCCGTCGCTATCTAGCGTTTTGTCTGTATATACCAACGTAGTAATCGCTAACGAGCTAAACGCTAAATTATGGAGCTAACCGCTACTAAGAAAACCACAACAAAAGAGGTAACCGCTACCAAGAACTCGACCCAAAATCAATCACAACTTCAAACCAACGTATTATATAGCTTATCCAACTGAAAAACTAAGTAGTTCTAACACCACTAATCACAAAAGTACACCCATAACACATCATATAACACTAGAAAGATCAAACCAAGATGTTTTGCAAGAAAAACTCTTCTAACAAACAAAAACCACAAAAAAAACCACACCAAATCCAAATTTTCAAGTCCCTAAGATGAAACCATGGCTCTTGATACCAATTGTAGGATAAACACTAAGTCACAAACATGATGAACATGGTGGTATTGTGGCGTTGATTATAGAGAGATGAAGAAGAGAATGGGAAACTTTCTAGAGAGAGATAGAGAGAAAACTTGATATGTATTAGCTTGTAGTGAAAGTTCCAACCCTCTCCCTTGGTAGGAGAGGGGTATTTATAGTTACAAATAAAACGCCCACTCCCGGGCTGTGGATCAGGTGTACAGTGGGTAAAGACCCGTCCTTCCTCCACGATGTTACTTAATCTAAACTAATATATAATTAACTAACTACAAGCTATCTTAATGCTATTACATCAATTAGGTGACCGAGTCTTCTATAGGAATATTTGTATTACTAACATTTACTTAGACTTAATTAATCCCTAGTTATTTTTTATTGATTTGTTGAATGTCACAGGGCAGTTGTTTTAGTTGAAGCGTTGTATTCCTTAATACCAGTCCTGGGGGTGTGCTAACTTCCCCAACTCCGTGAATATCAATTTCTCCTATGACCGCATATTAAGTACACTATCATAGAATCATTAGCATCAACTCATTCATTAAATACAACGAGAAAAACCATAGTGCACATACGATTACGTTTTTTAAGGCGTTCAAGCTAGTTACACAAAGGAGATCAGCCAGTTTTCTTAACATAAATATGAATCAATCAACTAAACAATAGACAACTCCTTAATAATCAATAACTAGGTTTTATTAGATCTAAGCAAACACCAGATAGTTTAAGCTAACATGTTAAAAGAAAGAAAAGAAAAATAAATAATCAAACAACGCATAGAAATATTGAATGATTAAATGATTACTTATCTTTAATTGAACATGGAAGATGGGAGGCTGTAAAAGCCATAAAATGAAGTGCAAAATCATCTTAGGGATTGTGTCTCCGAAAAGTTGGATAAAAAGTTCGACCAAATAAAAGTAAAATTGAATTCTATATATAGATTTACACTTGCGACGGCGTCAGCTTATAGCTTTTGACGCCTTTAGTTCGCTGCCACTAGGGTTCGTCTTGTGCAAGTCATTACTCAGACGCCGTTACTCTATAACATCTGACGCCGTCAGCTTAAGGCTGACGCCTTCACTCTATATCCCATTTTGCCCGTCACTTGTAACTTCCAAAGCGTGACGCCCATCTTTAGTATAACTTGACGCCGTCAGGTGTTATTTCCACTTTTGTTTCTGAAGCGACGTGTGTTAATTCTTCTAGCTTCAAAATAGCAAGGGACGATGTCACAAAGCATAACGTGACGCCGTCAGGTGCACTATTCTGACAGAATTTTCATGACTTAGTCATTTTCTTCACTTTTTCGCCCAAACTCGTCCAAAAAGCTCCAATTTCCAGAATTCACGTCCCAAGTACCTATAATACAAAAAGAAACTATTTGAGGCAATATTTGATCATATAACCATGAATTTAGGCTTAAATGACCCCTTAAAAAGGTATCAAATAAATCCTTATCAGTAAACAACTAATATAAACGCGAATAATATGTTCAATTATATATTATAACTTATAAAATTTGACGATAAGATATATTGTTCAAGAGTCGATAAGACTCGGAAATGTTTATTAAACGGGCACATCATGCCGAAATTTCGTTAAATATTTTATAAACTTAGATCATTATGATTTATAAAACCTTTCCAAAACCTATAAGTTTTCAACGTTATACCAATTATTTGGGGAAAATGGGTAAATACCGAAACTACTTATTCATGTTTTCTTTCTTGTTTGTTTGATTGTTTTCTTTTTCTTTCCGGTCAGTATTTCTTCTTTCTTGATTCTGTTTGTTTTTCTTTAATCTTTCTCTTCTCGTTTATTCTTCCTTATTCTTCGTTCGCGTTCGCCGACTTTCCTTATTTTAAATTTCTTAAATATCCACACGAGACTTTAAACGTATCTTTTCTTTCAAATGCCATTGAAACTAAAACATTTTGTTCAAGTATTATTTATAAGTTGTTTCGAGTATTATTTATGAGAAATGCCATTTAATTGATTAGGTTGTGCCGTACTATTTGATTACTTGTGATATCTCATTTCTTTGCTGCTAAGGTGTGATTCATAGCCCCACTTTTACTTTTTAAATTATTTGTAAACCCTTGGGGGTGATACATGCTATTACTTACTTTTTATGAGCACAAGTGTTTATGGTATGCTATTCCTGATTTGTATGCTATTCCTGACTGTATGGTACTCCGGACTGCTAAACTAAGTACCTTTTTCTTGCCAAAAGCAAGTCCCTAGGATCATGAACCATTAATCACTTGCGAGTGAGTGCGAATATAGGGATATAGGCCTATAGGAATTGAACCTCCCGCCATGTTGGGCTAAGTCTGGTCCACATGTGATGTACTACATTCGATTTTCCCTAGGTATCTGGCATGTACCTACCTTTGAGGGCATTTATTATATTATGACATCATGCGCTTATTGTCGACTTAGGCCAATGGTTTTGGTGCTGGTTAACACTTTGTGTGTCATGAGCTTAGCATTTGCATATGCATAATATCTGATGAAATTGATATTGTTATTGTTGCTTACCCGATATATACATTTGTTGTTTGTATCTTCCAGTCTTAAAATCTTGTGCTCAAACTATTATGTTCTAAACCTATGGATTACACACAACCATTGTGTTGACCTTTTTAAGCATGTTTATCTCAGGTAACTAATCGAAGCATACTTTTGGGCGATGGAGTGGCTAGGACTATAGAGGCTATCTTGGCTGTTTTATCTATCTTTTTACTATCTATTCATTGTATCATTCCTGAAACCTTTTAAACTGTGTCTTTTAATTTTCGCTGCAAACTTTGTTTATTTCCACTGCAAACTGATGTTTATCTTCCGCTGCTACTTTGATAAAGAGTCTTTGAACTCTAAATGGTTTATGTAATCGAATGATAAGTTTTATTTAAAAAAAAAAATGTCCTGTTATGAGGTCGTTTTCTATGGATGTGACTGTTTTACCCCTCGAGTAATAACCCTGGCTATGTTCCGCTACCATACCCGAGTTGGGGGTGTTACATATATGAAAAGTATAATTATGGAAAGATCTTGATTATTGGTATTCGTTGAATCATTGATAGTTAGAAGACTTCATGTGAATCAACAGGTTCAATTCATAATTACTGTAGCATTTGGTGTGTATGCTTAAAGGTTTTTAGCATTTAATATACCCAAATGCAGTGTTATAATCATAGTAAGGGCATAACACCAACCGTTTTTAAAAGATTTAGTCATCTATAAGTGTATTATAACATGGAAATACTTGTATAAATGTAATAACCTATCACATATAACAAAGGTACGTGATACTCAGTCCTTAAACGTGAAAACCTCATGTAAGATGTTATTAAGAACTTATAGAATGACAATGTTACAAAAACATAGTAAAATTTCGATGCGAGTAAAACACCCCCTCTAATGTCATTGAACACGGTTTTAGCTATACATTTAGGGGGCGTTTTCGATGTTGTAATTTCTGTAGTATCTAGTGTTTATGCCTTAGGATTTAGCCTTTAATATACCAAAATGTAGTGTAATAATCATTATAGGGGCATAATACCACCAATTTTTAAAAGATTTAGGAGGTGTTTCTTTTTTACTTTATGAGGAAAGATAGTGCAACCCACCAATTTAATATTATTATTTTGTTGAAAGGGACCCACTTTTTCCACTAATGGGTCTATATCCCCAAGGCAAAAAATTTAAGCCCCTCCCCAATAAGATGTTCATATAGGTGGGGGCTCCACACATCCTCTTAGCTAACAAAAAAAAGAAACAACCCTTTAGTCATCTATAAGCCTATTATAGCATTAAAACACATTTATAAATTTTTTCTATATCTAAAAACCCTAGTAGAAGTTTTATCAAAGAATCATAATCTATTTTAAATCTATCCATCAAATTTTATTACAAATTTAATATGAAGATCTACTGTTGATGGGACATTAAATGATATAATTTTCATTAAAAACTAACGGTTAGATCTTCTCATTTATTTCATTTTATAATTTCGTTATTCCGTTTCTCTCGGCACTGTTCATCCATAATCAATCCATTGAGTCTCACACCATTTTCACTTCCATTTCACCTTTAATTTCACCATGAGAGATCCGGATCCCAAAACCCCTAATTCAGAGATGCATCCCAAGCTCTCTGATGATGTCATACGTTCCAAATTAAAAAGCTACTAGGAGTAATAAGAAATCAAAATTTATTAACAAACCAGCACATAGAGGTGGGAAAAGGGTTCTAGGAGTCCTGGTTGAGATTGATGCGGTTAAAGGCTTGGTGGATAATGTTGAGGTGAACTATAGGAGTTTAGGTAGATCAATGAAGTTAAGGATTGAATATGTGTGGAGACCTCCTATTTGTGGCCGTTGCAAAGGTTTTGGCCACAATTATGAGAATTGCATTCATAGGGTTGTTTCAGAAGCTGGGAAGAATTTTAGAAAAGAGAATGAGAGCCATAAAGCTAGTAATGGGTTGAATGAAGGGAATGGTAGTAAAGAATGGCAAACTGCTGGTAGCAAGGAAGGTGATAACACGGGCGTAATTGGACAGAGGAATTACCATGGTGAGAGTTCTAGTAGGGATGGTTTTAGTGCTAGAGGAAGAGGAAATATGTATGGAAGAGGATATGGTAATCAGAGAAATAATAGAGTTGAAAATAAGCAATATGCTCTGGTTAAGAGACCAAATGTTACGAAAGAAGATCAGCCCAAGATGAATGTTCAAGGTGATAAGGGTAAAGGAAAGATGGATGTTGATGGTGAGGAAAGTAGTGACAAAGGAAATAAAGATGGTCTAAAGAATAACAGATATGCTCCTGTAGCTGGTGAAGTTGAAACCGAGAAGAAATTGGCTTGGGAAGCTACTAAAAGGAGAATTGATGATGTTTGCTCTAAGGGTATATCTATTAACAAGGAAGAATTTGATAGTTGGTCAGAAGATTTGAAAGAATATTATAAAAAGAAGTATGTCGTTCAAGCTACTTATGACAATGTGGATAAGTTAAGAAAGAAGGTGGTGGAGCTTCAAAAACAGATAAATTACAGTAACAAATGGCTTATGAAGGTTCAAAAGAGAAGGCTGAACGGAGTGTAAAGGGTTTAATGGAGGAAAAAGGGCTTACTAAGAATCAAGCCTACACAAAAGCGTATGCTGAGGCTTATAGGGATGAGTTGAAGAGGATTAAAGACTTAGTGGTTAAAAAGCAGGTATTTGAGGTTGAGCTTTTTATTGAAACTGATCAAATCTTCTCTCTTTATGAGTTGGAGAATTGGACTGATAAAATGCTTGAGTTATATAAGTCTAAGGTTGGAGGTAACTTGTATGAGAAGATTTTGGATTCTTTAAAGATTGCGGGTGATGATATGAATGAAGACGTGGTTGAAGAGAAGAGTGGCAGTGCTCATTTCTTGGCTTAGGAAGATGCATCAAATGTCCATGATGATTTCATTGCTGATATGCAAGGTGGTATTGCTTCACATCCTTCTAATTTCCAATGTTAGTCAAAATAGCAGCTTGGAATGTTAAGGGAATGAATACCACCCTTAAACAAGATGAGGTTAAGACGTTAATCAGAAATGAGAACTTGTGTATGTGTGCTGTATTAGAGACTCAATTAAGAAGAGGCTTGTTGGAAACTCTCCTTGGGTTCTGTTAGGGGATTTTAATGTGGCGTTAAACTATGAGGACTGCTCAAATTGCTTTGATGTTGAAGATAGGGGTATTTTTCAGTTAAAAGAGTGTGTGCAGAATTTGGAAATTGAGGATATTACTAGTTATGGCATGTTCTACACTTGGATTCAAAGAAGAAAGGATCTTGTTGTGGGAATTTTGAAGAAATTAGACGGGGTAATGGGTAATGGTGAGTTTGTTGCTGCCTATGAGAGGAGTTATGCTAATTTTCTCCCTTTTTTGGCCTCTGATCATTGTTCTGTTACATTGGTGTTTCCTGTTGAGCAGAAATCAAAACCTAAGTCTTTTAGGTTTATGAATTTTCGTACTGAGAAAGAAGAATTCTTAACAACTGTAAAAGATAATTGGAATGTTGAGGTTAAGGGTTTTTCAATGTTTTTTCTAGCCAAGAGACTTAAGAATATGAAGAAATACATGAGAAGATTGAATAGACAAAATGGCAACGTGTTTGAAAAGCTTAAGGTTTTGAGGAAAGAGCTTAGTAGAGTGCAGCAAAGTCTTGATAGTGATCCCAACAATGTTCAATTAAGGGAAGAGGAGATGGTTTATTCTAATGCTTATCGTGATGCAACACTTGATGAAGAGAGGTTGTTGAGGCAGAAAACAAAGATTGAATGGCTTAGGGAAGGAGATCAGAATTATGCATACTTCCATAGAGTTTTGAAAGGAAGAGTTAGTAGAAGCAGGATTGAGATTGTGAAAGATGAGCATGGTAATGTGTTTCAAGGAGATGAGGTTGCTGCTAAATTTGTGGAACACTTCCAAAATTTCCTTGGCGCTACTGAAAGTATTATCCCGATTGATGACTGTGACAGCTTATTTGATAAAAGGCTTGACTCTCAACTGGCATTGAATATGATTAGGCCTGTGATAGATGAGGAAATCAAGGGGGCAATGTTTGATATCAACGATGACAAGGCTGCTGGCCCGGATGGTTTTACGTCAAAGTTCTTCAAGAAGTCCTGGTCTGTGGTGGGCCCGGATGTTTGCAGAGCGGTTAGAGAGTTTTTCACTTCTGGAAAGCTTTTAGGCGAGCTGAATGCTAATCTCATCTCCCTGGTTCCTAAGCTTAAGGTGCCCATTCTCTTAACTGATTATTGCCCTATTGCTTGTTGTAACGTAGTTTATAAGTGCATTAGCAAAGTTTTGACGAATAGGCTTAAGGAAGGTCTTGATGCTTTAATTGATAGTAACAAGTGCGCCTTTATCCCTGGGAGGCATATTAGTGATAACATACTAATTACCCAAGAGCTCATGAATGGTTATGACCATAACTCTAGAACTAGGAAGTGTGCATTTAAAGTTGATATTAAGAAGGCCTATGACACTGTTGAGTGGGAATTCTTGAAGTTCATTCTGCTTAATTTTGGTATTCATGATACTATGGTAAGTTGGATTATGACATGTCTTACAACCGCTTCATTTTTCTTATGTGTCAATAATGAGATACATGGTTTTTTAAGAGTAGGAGAGGATTGAGGCAAGGTGACCCCATATCGCCGTATTTGTTTACCCTTGTCATGGAAGTTCTGAACCTTATGATTAAAAGACAGATTAGAAGTGATAAGAAGTTTCAATATCATCAACATTGTAGCAAATTAGGCCTTACTCATTTGTGTTTTGCCAACGATTTGTCACTTTTGTGCCACGGTGATTATGATTCTGCTTGTGTTCTTCGGAAAGGAATTGATGAGTTTAGTATGAGCTCTGGTCTTTACCCTAGCTTAGAGAAGAGTACCGCTTTCTATTGTAATGTTCCTGATGACAAGAAGGAGAAAATTGCCCTTGCGTTACCCTTTAAAGAAGGTAAACTTCCTGTTAGGTATCTAGGCGTGCCCATGATTACCAAGCACTTATGTAACTTGGATTGCAGAGTGCTTGTTGATAATGTTAGGAAAAGGATTTTGGATTGGAAAAATAAACATTTATCTTATGCTGGTAAGCTTCAATTAATTGTTGTTGTCCTGTCCTCTTTAAGTGTGTATTGGGCTTCCATGTTTATTATTCCTAAGCACATTTGTGACACCATCAATAGGATTTTTAAAGACTTCCTTTGGGGTAGTAGTGAAACCAGGAAAGGAACCTCTAGTGTTGCCTAGAAAGATGTTTGTAGACCCAAGAGTCAGGGTGGGTTAGGTCTTAGAACTATGAAATTGGTTAATGAAGATCTGATGTGCAAATATCTTTGGAATATTGTTAGCAAAAAAGATTCGTTATGGGTTAAGTGGGTTAACGCTTATAGTGAAACCAGGAAAGGAACCTCTAGTGTTGCCTGGAAAGATGTTTGTAGGCCCAAGAGTCAGGGTGGGTTAGGTCTTAGAACTATGAAATTGGTTAATGAAGGTCTGATGTGCAAATATCTTTGGAATATTGTTAGCAAAAAAGATTCGTTATGGGTTAAGTGGGTTAACGCTTATAGGTTAAGGGGTAAGTGTGTTTGGATTCAAGTTGTTCATGATAACACTAATTGGAGTTGGAGACAGATTATGAGGCTTAGGGACAAGGTTCGTGATCATGTTGGTTTTAAGGTTGGCAATGGGAGGAGTTGTTTCGTCTGGTTTGATAAGTGGCATATTAGTGGTCCGTTAAGTAAACTAATGATGAGACGAAAAGTGTTACGCTTTTAAGGGGTAATTTAAGCCTTAAATCGCGATTATATGATCAAATATTGCCTTAAATCGTTTCTTTTGTCATTTTAGGTACTTTTAAGAGGAAATATGAAAAAGGAAGCATTTTGGATTTGTTTTTGGAGCATAAAAGTGAAGAAAACGAAAAAGTCTCAAATTATGCTGGAAACAGTACTTGACGGCGTCACACTCTACAAGGTGACGTCGTCATGTGTTGACAAAGAGGTGGATAAATATTTTACACTTGACGGGCCAGAAAAGAATTTGGAAGTTAAAGAGTGACGGCGTCATGTTATAAAGCACCAAGGACGTCATGTGTTATCACAAAGAGAGACGGCCCACAGAACTTTACAAGGTGACGGCGTCAGAAGTGGATCTCGGCCATCAAGGAACCCTAAACACGGCGAGGTAACGACGTCACGTCCAACAAGGTGACGCCGTCAGGATTGTAAAATCTATAAATACTCATCTAATTTTTATTCATTAAGTGTGGAACTTTAGGGAGAACTTAGGGTACGAACCCTAGTCAACTTTTGAAGCTATTTTGAGGTTTATAAACCTTTTTTCTTCCATGTTTAATTAAAGATAATTATTCTATCAATCATTCAATATGTCTATGTGTTTTTTGATTCTGTCTTACGCTTGTCTTTACATTAACATGCTAGGCTAGGTTTGTTTGTGTTTGCTTAGATGTAATGAAACCTAGCTATTGATGATTGATTGATGATTTGTTATTAATTGTTGTTGGATGAATGATATCAATGTTAGGCTTAAGAAAACTGGCTAATCTCCTATTGGTAACTTGCTTGAACGTCTTAAGAAACATGAATCGGATGTGTACTACGATTAATTGGTTGTGTTTAATGCATAAGTGACTATTAATGAGGCCATGATAGGATACTAAACGTGTCGTCATAGGAAGAGATAGGATCTTATAGAGTTGGGGAAGGACGTACACGCCCTCACGACTGGTATTAAGGAATACAACCCGTCATCCATGCAATTTTAACAAATCTATCAATCAATGAAAGATAGCTAGGGAGTAGTGAAACCTAAGTAAACACGTTTTTCTCCATATTAGTTTTCACACACATTTATTTTCTTGTTATTTTATTTATAAGTTGTAGTAGTGAATTAGTTTGGTTGATGCAATTTGAGTTGAACTTGATGATCAGTTGATGGACTAGGTTATAAGTTGTAGTAGTGAATTGGTTTGGTTGACGCAATTTGTTATGGTGAAATTTTGGTCTGAAACTTAAAACCTCAATAACTTCACTCCGGAGCGATTTTTGCCCTCGAAACTTCGCCTGAATCGAAAAATCAATTCCGTGAATGATACAACCTATCCAAGTGAAAGACTACTATCCTAGAACATCATTGAGCATGAAAGTACATCAATAACACTCTATAAGTCACAAAATGAGATCAAAACTAGAGAAATACTACACCTACTATTCGAACCACTAGAAACACACAAACCAATCTACAAATTCGGGTACCACCAATCCTAGGATGAAACCATGGCTCTTGATACCAATTGTAGTATATTAATCATAACATGTATGGTAATTGTGATTGTGGTACAAATTGTGTTAGTAGTAGAGAGAGAAAGGAAATGTGGGAGACTTCTAGATAGAGGAAATGAATATCTATTAGATTGGTGAATGAGAAGTTCCAACCCTCTCCACATGTGGAGAGGGGTATTTATAGTTACAAACAAAACGCCCTCATGCGGGCTTTGAATCGGGTGTACAGTGGGTAAAGACCCGTCCGTCCTCCACAAATACTAGGTTAACCAAACTAATATTACTATAACTAAACTAATACTAATAAGTCTATGAGCTACATAAATGCTAAACAATACTCGGGGTGACCGAGTCTTTTACTTGAATATTTATATTCCTAACACAGTCATATAATTTTGTGTTTATGATATATAATAATTTGTAATTTTGTATAATATTACAAAAACTATTAAGAAAATGACATTATAGGAGGATCTTAAGATCCCGATCCGATCTTACGATCACGATCTTGCAAAGACGAAAATGATCCTAGGTAAGATCCCGATCTTGAAAACTTTGGATTCATGCATTTATACGTATTCAACACGTTTTGAAGACTTTCACGGGCCAAAATCCTGTATTTGGATTATATGCCGACAAGGATCAATCAATGGGATCACAGGATGATCATTTAATGCTTGGAGCACTATTTGGATTCGTATAAATACAAGGTTGGTAAATATAAAAGGGATAATTCTAGAATTGCCCCACCAAGTACATTTGGTGAACCTTAGTGCCCCAAAATGAAAAGTGTTCTTCAAATACCCCAAAGGGAGAGGGTCGTCCAAGAACCTTGGGCGGATATCACTCATGCTTGCCAAGTGTCCCCTAAGTTGTACCGGTTATGATAGCTATATTGTTGGGCGACTGGGTCCACAAATCTTGGGCGACCGGTCATTTTTGTCTTTTAGTCCAAAAGTATAGTCTTTTTATATTATTAAATAGTACATATTTCTTGGGCGACTGAGTCCCACTATTCCTTATTCTTGAGCGACTTGTTAGGTAGAAAGTACACTTTTATAGAGTCAAATACATTTTTGGTCCTTGTGGTTTGGTTGTTATTTTATTTTTGTCACATATTCACAAACACAAACTCATTCTTCATTTTTCACAGATTCACATACACAAATTCATTTTAACCTTCTTTTCTTCCAAAACTAAAACCACCACCAACCCTTATCATATTTGAATGAAACCACAAATCTCAAAAACAGTTACAAACACTGATATCATTATCATTACCAGATCTATACATCTTATATATAACAAAACTGGGTACGATATTCAGATCTATAAAATATATACAAAACCCCAAATCAAAATCAACAATTTTTGGATCTTGAAATCACTACCACGAAGCCCTTCACCTCCCACACCAAACTTCACCATTACTAAACAAGAACACGAAGCGACCACCACCACCACCAGATCCGGCGATATCAGAGGTGTCCGGCGGCGGCAGTGGTGATGATGACTTCAGGAGTAGTAGCAGTAATTAAAAGAGTAGTAGCAGTTTGATCGAATGAAAAGATACCATGTATGAAAAGACACCACAGTACATTATTGAGACTGATGAGCTTATTAACTGTGGTCCAATGACCCCGAGGACTCTAGAGCACATGGAGAATTGAATATGCTATACAACTTGAATGAACAGGAGTATATAACTTAGCAAGACATGTTAATATGATATGCCAATATTGCACAAGAACCATACATTCAGATCTGGAATTAGGAGGTATTGTGTGAACTGAGACCCACTTGAATGAAAAGGATTGAAGCATCTTGTTGTCGATCAATTACCTTTTTAGCAAACCACGAGGACTAAAAATGTAGTTAACAACTTTTTGGACTAAAGGACAGAAATGACTGGTCGCCCAAGATTTGTGGACTCAGTCGCCCAAGAATATAGCTATCATAACCGGTACAACTTAGGGGACACTTGGCAAGCATGAGTGATATCCGCCCAAGGTTCTTGGGCGATCCTCACCCTTTGGGGTATTTGAAGAACACTTTTCATTTTGGGGCACTAAGGTTCACTCAATGTACTTGGTGGGGCAATTCTAGAATTATTCCAATATAAAATGCATAGATAGTACTTCATTTACCAAGAAATTACCGAGTGGAAAACAATTGGAACCTTATCCACCCAACGTCCACACAATTTCAATTCAATATTACATATAGTCTTGGTCTTCCCTTTACTTTCATGTTCATCATCTTTTTCTTTCAATTACCTAAACCCTTGCCAAAGAAACATAGGGCCCGTTTCTTTTCAACTTAATGGTCCTATTTGAAACCAATTCACAATCCATCCAGGATATTTGTAAGGGGGCGTTTGGTTCACTAATTTAAAATCCGTGTATTAAGAAACCTGGAGTATTTTTAACATTGAGGTGTTTCAATTGGTGGGGTTTAAAATTTGAAATCTGTTTGGTTGACATAAAACTTGAACAAGTTTTCGGATGTAAATGGTGCACTAAAGACCAAAAAATCAATTAATGAAACATAGAGTAACCAACAAAAAATTGCTTTGAGCTATATCCATTTTGATATGAACTTTATCAACACAAAATCAAAATAATAGATAATAGCTTGAATAAAACAATTAACTAACCTTTGTTTAGATCAACTGAACCAAATCGAAGTAAGACCGAAGCAATTAAAACTTCACGAATCACAAAGACTATCATAAAACTGGTTTTAATTGATTGAAATCTAGCAAAGCCCCAAAAACTAAATTGAAGCAATCAATATAGTATAAAAAGAATCAAACCAATAAAAAAAAGATTGAACAATGACAGTCGGTTATATTAAAAATGTAATCTCTGGAAGCAATCGATTACATCTTAAATGGCAGGGAGGTGAAGATGATTTGAGCAAGAAGATAGTCACATGGATGAGAAAAAAGGTAGTCAAAAAAGAAGATAGTCAAATGGCAAGGTACCTTTGTCTACCGTGTTTAAAAACCTTCCCTAGTCAAGTGAGTTAAAAAAACACCACTTGGTTGTATTTTAATATTAAAACTATCTTTCTTATTTTCTAACCAAACACCAACTTTCATTGGTTTTTAATTTCAAATACTACAAAAACCTATGAAATTGGCCCAACCAAACAGCCCCTAAGTTTCTTTTTAACTTATTAGGGTGGTGGCAGTGGTTGCGGGGTGGCCATCGGTTTGCCCCAAACCGCCGGGGAACACCGCCGCCACCCCAGCGGTGTGGGTGAGCGGTTTGGTCCAGCGGGGATTTTCACTGCTGCGGTTTGAATTGAAATGTATACGTTGGAGAAATTATGAGTGGAACGTTGGGGGGTAAAAAAAAAAAAAAAAAAAAAAAAAAAAAAAAAAAAAAAAAAAGACGTTGGTGATTGCTTTGGAACCAAACGAGACCCTAATATCACCATCTAAACCCAGGGCAACCATGATCCCTTCTCGTCTTGATGACGATGTTGATGGTTGTGTTTTACAGCGGTGGTGGCATGGCGGTGCAAGAGGGAGAGGTGGAGAAGAGATGGATTATTTGTTTGAGAGAGATAAGATAGAGATGAGTAAAAATCTAATTTTTATTAAATTAAAATGGTGATAAGGCGGTGGGAACAAAAGATACAACAAATGAGTTTTATTATTATTTTTTTTTTAGAATAATTATGTTTTTTTTTCAAAGTATTGTGTAATTTTCTTTTTAAGTACTAGTTATAATACCCGCGCACGCACGGGTTTTTAAAATTTTTTTTAATGATATATTTTTATTTCTTAAAAAACAGATAATTTAATTTTTTTTGTTTCATTTATGATTTTTAATTATATTTGTTTAATATTAAAAATAATCATTTAAAAAATTTAATTCTGTTGTTAGTTGCATCTTATCTATATTTTTTTTATATATCTTCTACTTGTGTAGTATTGCATCTTATTTATATTTTTTTGTATTTATCTTCTACTTGTATAGTATATCAACAAAACAAATTTTTAAAAATTTAAATTAAATAAATAATAATTAAAATATTACCTAATAAAGAAATATTCTTTTTTTCGAAATACGAAAGTACACACTAAGGGTTTTGTTTTATTATATAAAAGATTATGTATTTTTATTTTAATTATTAATGAAATATTATGCTTTTATTAAATTATTTATTTATGAAAATAAAAAATAAAAAATAAAAAGTTAGTGGTTTGGGAGGTATGAAAAAAGTGACCATTGCTACTAAAAAATGGTTGAGAGGTATGAAAAAAGTGCGAGTGAATTGTAATGATATTATTGGTTGTTGGCGCCACCACCCGCATATCATGGTTGTAAATGGGTCTAAAAAGGTTGCCCTCTTGCACCCACCCAGGACACAATAATTGACAAATAAAGTAATAAACCTTATCATGTTCTCTTTCTT
>JARVZY010011700.1:0-43395 GCA_030686995.1 Artemisia argyi | reverse complement strand
TATTACACCCGGAAGATGTGAGTATCTAAACACTATTTGTGAGGTGCTAGTATATGACCTCCGTGCTTGTCTTTGGTCTTTAGTGGAACGATTATTTGTTGTAATTACTTTTATATTAGTGTTAAATGACCCCTAACTTGTATTTTGATTAGAATAAAAGCGCATTTGCTTGAGGACAAGCAAATCTCAAGTGTAAGGGTATATGATGAGGCGAAAAATGAGCCGTTTTTAGGGGGGTCATTTAAACTCGGAATTGAATTTATTTGATCAAATATTGCCCTAAATCGTTCCTTTTGTGATTTTAGGTACTTTTGGAGTGAATTCTGGAAAAGGAAGCATTTTGGACATTTTTGGAGCATAAAAGTGAAGAAAACGGCAAAGTCTTAATTTTCCTTGCTGGGAACAGTACCTGACGGCTTCAAGAGTATTCATGTGACGGCTTCAAGATTTAGAAGTGGTGATGTTCCAGAGAAAACGTGATGGCGTCACGTATCGCCGTCAAGGTTCAAGACATGGTGACGGCCCACAACTCAATTACACATGACGGCTTCAAATCTGGATCTAGGCAATCCGATATCATTGTGGGCGGCGAGTTGACGGCGTCAGACATTTCTTCTTGACGCCGTCACCTTGTATAATCTATATATAGTTTTTCAATTTTCATTCATAAATATGTAACTTAAGAGGGACAACTTTGGAGAAACCCTAGCACGAATTTTACTATTCTTTCAAGGGTTTTTACCCTTTGAAACCTTTCATGTTCAATTGAGATAAGTATCCTTTCAATTCATTCAATATGTCTATGTGTTGTTTGAATATATCTTACGCTTATCTTGAATTTAACATGCTAGGCTAGATTTCTTGTGTGTTTGCTTAGATGTAGTGAAATCTAGATGTTAATTATGGGTTGATTGTTTGTTTATAGTTGTTACGGATGAATGATTTTGATGTTAGGCTTAAGAAAACTGGCCGACTTCCATAGGGTAACATGCTTGAACGTCTTAAGAAACATGAACCAATGCGTACTAGGTTATTATGGATGTATTTAATGCATGAGCGAATTCTAATGATCCCATGTTATGAGCTTCTTGTAGGCTCGACATAGGAGTGAAGTAGGAGCTTATAGAGTTGGGGAAGTAACTACGGCACCCCACGAATGGTATTAAGGAATATAACCCGTCATCCATGCAATTGTAACAAATTATCAACCTGTAAAAGATATCTAGGGAGTAATGAAATATAAGTAAACACAATTCTCCCTATTATTGTTCACACCACTAGTTTAAGTAGCTTTATTTTTATTTTTGTTATTTTATTTTGATTGCATCTTAGTTATTGGGTTAGTTGATTAGCAACTAATTCCGCCCATTCTTCTGAAACCCTAGATTTTTAATTGCTTTTATAAAAATATAAAAATACAAAAAGAATCATCCCTCACCTCTAGACCTAGTTTTTAGGCTTTCTAATCCTAGCGACACTATTCCTGAGTTGAACGATCAATCCCCCGGTACTTGTCACTATACTATACTACAACGATCAGGTACACTGCCTGGTGGGGGTTGTAAGCTTCTCGAGATCCCTCGAGAGGTAAAGCCTGGTGCAATTCCCACGCATCAAGAAGTATACCACTCATGATTTGGAGTTAGGAGCCGTGGTTTTTGCCATCAAGTTGTGGAGACATTACCTTTATGGAACCAAGTGTGTTGTCTTTGCCGATCACAAGAGCTTACAGTATATTTTGGATCAGAAGGAGTTGAATATGTGACAACGACGATGGTTGGAGACGTTGAGCGATTATGATTGCGAGATACGATACCACCCTGGAAAGGCAAATGTTGTGGCCGATGCTTTGAGTCGCAAGGAACCTTTGAAACAGTTATACGTTCGAGCTTTAGTTTTGACGATTAACTCGAATTTACCCGCTCAGATTCTGCAAGTACAAGAAGAAGTCGTGAAAAGAGGAGAGCTTAAGAAAGAGAAAGTTGATGGGACGATTAGCAAGGAGAAACTTGAGAAACGTTCAGATGGAATTTTGTGTTACAAAAGAAGAAGTTGGGTACCTTTATTCAGAGGACTGAGAGACTTAATTATGCCCGAGTCTCATAAGTCAAAGTATTCTATTCACCCAAGATCGGACAAGATGTATCAAGATGTGAAGAAGTTATATTGGTGGCCCAATATGAAAACTGAGATTGCAGATTATGTCCGTAAGTGTCTTACGTGCGCCAAGGTTAAGGCTGAACATCAGAAACCGTCTGGTTTACTAGAACAACCTGAGATCCCAGAATGGAAATGGGAAAGAATAACAATGGATTTTGTCACCAAGCTACCAAGGACTTCGACAGGATTCGATGCTATTTGGGTAATAGTCGATCGATTGACTAAATCCGCACACTTTTTGCCAATCAAAGAGAATTACAGCATGGATAAGTTGACCAGGCTCTACGTAAAGGAGATAGTATCTCGACATGGAGCGCCAGTGTCTATTATCTCAGATCGAGGCAGGTTTACTTCGAACTTTTGGAAGTCACTTCAAGATTTGTTTGGCACGAACCTTGACATGAGTACCGCTTACCATCCACAGACCGATGGTCAAAGTGAGAGAACCATCCTGACTTTGGAAGATATGTTGCGTGCATGTGCGATTGATTTCAGAAATGGATGGGATGTCCATTTTCCTTTGATTGAGTTTTCCTACAACAATAGTTACCATGCGAGTATTAAGGCCGCACCATTTGAAGCACTCTATGGTCGAAAGTGCCGATCACCTATATGTTGGGATGAAGTGGGAGAAGCATAACTTATTAGACAAGATTTAGTTCGGGAGACGACCGAGAAGATTGCTCAGATTAAAGACCGATTGAAAGTTGCTCGTGATCGACAGAAGAGTTACGCAGATGTGAGACGTAAACCTGTAGAATTTCAGGTAGGAGATAGGGTTATGTTGAAGGTATCGCCTTGGAAAGGTGTGATCAGGTTTGGTAAGAAGGGAAAATTGAATCCCCGTTACATAGGACCATTTAAGATTTTGAAGAGGACCCTACTTTCCACGTGTCGAATTTGAATAAGTGTTTGACCTATGAGACCGCTGTAATTCCGCTTGAGGATATTGAGATTGATGAGCAATTGCATTTTGTTGAGGAGCCCGTTGAAATCATGGATCGCGAGGTTAAGCGATTGAAGAAGAGTCGTATTCCTCTTGTGAAGATTTGTTGAAATTCCAAGAGAGGACCGGAGTATACTTGGGAACGCGAGGACGAGTTTAAATGCAAGTACCCAAATCTTTTCAAAACCGGGACTGACAACTCAAACTAAATCCGGGACGAATTTCTAAATAAGATGTATGTGATGTAACCCCCGGTACTTTTTCTAAACCTATTACTAGCCAAAATATTTATTTTCGTACCTGAGACACATTAAAACTTTTATTTGTGATTAATCGGGCTTGAGAAACGTGAGATATATTGGAAACGAGAACTTTATTCCTTGATTGACTCAGCACAACCTAGAACACTCGAACTGTATTGCATTTGCCAAATTATTTGAATTATTTTGAGTTTTGGAAAAACGCTGAATTTTATGCTTGATTTTATTGGAAAAATTATTTCGTGAACAATGGCGCAAGTTTCGTAAATTTTTGAGTCCATTTGCTACGTGGTTCGAGCCCCGGAGCGTTTAATGTTAGAAGTTTACTTCGTTGGCAATATTGGTCCTTAGAGTATCATCCTCCACTTACCCCATACTTTCATTAATTTCAAAACCTACCCTATACTTATTACATCATATATATACCCCAACTCACCCCATTTTTCTCATTTTATATAATTAAAACACGCATACACACAAATATTGTCTCTCTCTCTCCCCCTATCTTTCTGTTCGCCATCCGACCACCGCCGGCCACCCTCCGGCTGCTGGAATATTTTCCGGCCACCCATTTTCTTTACACCATCTTATAGATCGGGACTTCCCCGACACCCCCGTGTAAACCCCATACCCCCAAACACCCCGTATCCACCTCCACGCGCCTCCACCGCCGCGACCATCACCACTGAGAACCACCACCATCGCCGCCGTCCTTCCTACACCGGTAAAACACCACCCCCGACACCCTTTTTCTTATTTTCTTTTAATTTTTAAAAACCCTATTTTTATATTTTAAAATAAAACTGATTTTTAATATTAAAAGTTTTACAAAAATTGTTTTGATATTGTTTTTAAGCTCAAAACTCGTGTGGATTTCTTCTTGCTCTCGTTTGGCCGTGACTCGGTATGGACTCACCGAGTCAACTCTTGACTCGGTGAGGGATTGGTTTATTGTTGTTGTTGTTTGATACTAGTGACAAGGGAGTGTATATTTTTGGTTTGGATTTGAATATCGAGGGTCCGTTTGGTTTGTGTTGTGCTCGGCAGCCAAGAGCCACCACCACCGCGACTTGGGTGGTGGTGGGGGAGAGTGTTGTTATTATTATTGTTGTTGTTTTGGTAGTTTGGATTGGTTTGGGTTCGATTTGGATCGGATTTGGACGATTTTGGTTGAGCCAAGATGGAGTAAGGCTCGGTTTGGATTTGATTTGGTTTCGGATTATTTAGTTTTGATTCGTGTTTGGTTTTAGATTTGTTATTATTGTCGTGATGATTATTTTGGGTATTGATTAATAGTCTCGGGATATATTTTTATTAGAAACGGTAACTAAATAATAAAAACGGCTAATATATATATGAAATCTAAAATATATTGTTATAGTTTAGTGGACTTGTTATCGAACATGTTTCCGTATTATGACATTGTGAGCTTGAATTGTACGTATCAGATTTACGGCCTTGGTTATTTGGATGTTATGGACCCTTTGGTACACGAGACGGTAGGGTACGTTAGGCCCGTAAAGATCTTAACGTACCTGGAACCTGAACAAATACAAAATGGTCAATAAAACCTAAACAACTAATGGACTACGCGAATGATATATCCAATCATATTTACTTATATATATGTTAATATTGTTTAAAACTAAAGAGTCGTTGACTCGGGAAATGTTATATAAACGGGCAGGTCATGCCGAAATTTTATAAAATTCTTTATAAACTTAAATTATTTTACCAAATATTATTATTATTTCAAAACCTTTTATTTCAACATTAATTTTGGGGAAAACGGGTAAAATCCGAGACTTATTGTTACGTGTTATTATTTATTTTTATTTAAGTGAGTTCTTTTATTTTATTTTTATTATTTCTTTTCTTTTCATTTCTTTTCGACAACTTTCTTCGAGGAGTTCTTTCGTCTTTCTTTTGCATTTGGTTGATTCGCCGACTTATTTATTTTCTAAACTTTCTTGTCTCCCACACGAGACTTTACGAAATATATTTTCTTTCAAATGCCATTGTATTTACAAAACTTTACTCAAGCATTATTTATGGGGATATTCGAGTTTAGTTCTGAGTTATGCCATTTATATTGATTAGGTTGTGCTGAGGTCCCTTTTTGCTGTGACGCATTATTGATTGGTTGCTATATCTCGTTTCCTGCTGCTATTGTTAAGGTGTGATTCATAGCCCCGCTTTTTATATTTTAATTGTTTATAAACCCATGGAGTGAGACACATGCTTTAAATGTTTTCTGAGCACAAGTATTTTTGGTATGCTTCTCCTGAATGATATATATATATATATATTTCCTGATGATGTACTAAGTAGCTTGTCTTGTCGGAAAGACCCTCAGATCATGAGCCATTAGTCACCTGCGGGTGAGCGCGAACTTAGTTTATAGGCCTATAGGACTGACCATCCCATTCGTAGTTGTCAAGGGCTTGACATGCGGATGTACTATCTGTCGTTTTGCTGGGTATTAGCAAGTACCTGGCCTTGGGGGCACTTATTATTATGAAATTCCTCGGTTATTGTTTATGTCAGTACAGAGTTACTGTCGATTGGTTTGGTTAACGTCTTGCGTGTCATGAGCTTAGTATCATCAACCATATGTATGCATAGGGATGCCTCTACATATTGGGTATTACCTTGATTACCCTGGTATATGCATTTGTTGCTTATATCATATGATTAAAACCCTTGTGCTCAACTTTATTATTTTAAACCTATGGATTACACTCAACCTTTGTGTTGACTTTTAAGCATGTGTTTCTCAGGTACTACTACTAATTAAGTTTTGGAGCTTTGTGATCTTGGGCGTGGTGGAGTGGCTGGACGAAGGAAGTTTTCTTTCAAGGCAGCTTATTTATTTCTACTATGTTTATTTTTCATGTCATTCGTAAAACCTTGGTGTGTCTTTAATATTTTCCGCTGCTAAACTTATTTACTTTCCGCTGCTAAACTTTGTATTTCTAATATTACACTTGGTTTTTCCGCTGCTAAACTTTGTCATTTTCCGCTGCAAACTTTTATTTTTATTCCGCTGCTATTTGTTAAAGAGCCTATGTGCTCTAAAATGGTTTGTAAAATGAATGATGTGTTTTGAGGCACTTTTAAACGTCCCGTGTTGTGGTCGTTAGCTATAAAGATGCCTGGTTTCGATTCGCGTAGTGCCCCCAGCATGTCAGCTGCCGTATTTTGAGTTGGAGGTGCTACACTACAAAAAGTGGGACAATTGAGGTGTGGTTGAAGGAAAGGTTAACTAAAGTTGCTTCTATCAAGAATGCGAAAATCACATCAATAGCATCAGATGCTGATGGTGAATTGCTATTTGCTAGCTCTTTTGATGGCAGAATACAGGTTAGATTGCTACTTTCATAGAAATTTGAAATTGAAACAAATTTCTTACTGAAAAGTATTGTTTTTGGGGTTTAACGCACACAATATGCTAAGTAACAAAACAAATACAAATATATGACCACAAATAACATTACTTTTTCTGTTGATTTCAGGCATGTGACAACAGAGAAATACATATATGGTTCCATATGGATTTGGTTACACCAACTCATAGTTACTCTATTGGAGTATTTAGAGTTAATGGCATCACCATTTATTGTATATACTCTACCATTCAGGCGCTATGTATAAGGCTTTTGTGTAATATCAGGAAACATCAATTCTTTTCTATGAAAATCACATTATTCATAACTGAAGGTTCTTCGTCTCATTATTCTATTTGGGGCATCAAAGTTCTTATGCATCCACAGAAAGTATCAAAGTTTTCAGATCCCATGTAATTTAAAAGACTAATATGATCTACTACCTGACTCGTTAGTAACCATGTTTTCCTACATTCCACAGGTCGAAAATCGCAGCAAAGTGTAAACATGATCCTTTAAGGAAGAAGCTTAACAGAAAAATGCATACCTTTATAAGTGGAAATGAGTGCTTAGTAGCAAAAGAGCGTTCACCAGAAACTGTCCCACGGAAGTTTAGACCCTGAAATACTTGTCCCGCTACAGCCTGAAGTTAGAAGTAAAAACACATCATCACGACACTGACCCAAAAGTTATTGGCAAACATAAGCAAGCAACGAAGTCATACACATTCAAGGCCAAATAGTGTTCTAAATATCGAAGGACTAATTTTCACAAGGTCTTCTAAACTCTAACTTGAAACAAAGTGATACACATTCAACGCCACTGACTTCACAGATTTTTGACAATATCTACGATTACAACTAGAGCAACCAAACCAAACCAAAGTTCAAGTAATACCATTAAACAACATATTCTACTACTTTGATCAATATAGCATCATAACAATATAGCATCATTTAAAGGTCACATGATCACCACATACCTCTTATGATATTTGGTGGTGGTGGCAGCTGGGATGATGGTGTCCGGCGGATAGGGTGGTGTGTGATAAAATGAGGTAGGGTTTTGGAATGAAGAGGTAAGAAGAGGAAGTAGATGCCTGGATTTTGGAAGAGAAAAGAAGAGGAAAGAAGCAATTTTGTCTTAAAAAAAAACAAACATGTTCCGCAGAGGAAAGAAGTGAAAAGAGGCAATAAGAGCTTGAAAAAAACAAAATTTAAGTCTAGTTAGCCAAATCACTTTCCACCACATAATTTCCCTCTTTTTACATTTCATATATTACAAATTACAGTTCACATCTTGTTCGCTGATGTGTAGCACTATAGGGAATTTGACAAGAATAACTCAGTTGCACAATACGAGGAGGTATAATAGAAAGTCTGTCCCACTTGACATTCCATTCATATTTAATGTCAAGCTAAAACGTAGAGAACCCAATACTTAAAGCCTCTTTAAAAAGAGTGAACTTATTAGGTGGAAAGTGAGTTGGGTAACTAGACTCAACTTTAACACGTAAAATTTCTCTCCGATATTCCGATAACAAGGAATATGAGGTGTTAGAAAACGCAATTATTGGCCACTGTCTAGACATAGTTGTGGTTATTTTAAAATGGCCCATATCACGTTCGATATTGCAAGATGTTTTAAAAAGTATATCAAGAGTGGCATTCCCATTAAGTTTGATTGCCTCTTCATTTATAAAATCGAAGTTGACATGGAAGTCATCTATGTCAACAACTTGTATTTTCATATTACCATGTTTATGTTTTAGTTCTATTAGGCAGAAGCAGACTAAAACAAGAAGCATAAAAACACAAACTCATAATATAATTCTCGGGACGAAGCGTATTGGGCGAAGGGGGTGGTGATTGTTGTTGTCGTCGTCGTGGTGGAGGTGGTTATTGTTGTTGGTGGTGGTGTGTCGGCGGTGGGGATTGTTGTTGATGTGTCGAGGCACCATTTGGACATCCATTTGCGCTGTTTAATAATCCAATAAAAATTCAACAACTGTTAGATATTTTGTTTTCATGAAAAAAATCTATATATTGCTATATATTATAAGATCCTTTTACTGATACTCAAAGTCAAAACGCATATCATAAAATTTCCAAATATAAATCTCAACGTAAATATTATTGTATTTGACCATGTTAAACATGTTAGGCAACCAGTAAGATATTGTGAGCAATATAGAACCATAAACAAGCCCAGAGGCAACCAAAGGAATTGAAATGACCTCAAGTCTCACCGTTTAAGGGATGACTTTGTCTTTTATAACAAAGCTTGTCACACATGTGGTAGTTTTGACCATCTTGCAGCTTTCTGTAACCATGGGTATCTGGGTATACACACAATAGGGTGAATCTAAAAAGGCAAACACCTAAAAGTCACTCTAACTTTACTAGAACAAAACCTAAAATAGTTTCAGTTATGTCTAGTCCCAAAGCAGTTTCTGCTAATAGACATTCAGTTTCTGCTGATAGACCATATCTGATTATTTACCCAAAAACAACATTTAAAGGTGCTAAAACTACTTTCAAACATGCATAAAATGTTGTTAAAAGACCCATTCAAACAAAGCAGTAGTCCAAAAACAAGTTTGGAAACCAAAGGATACAACTGTTAAGTCAACAGTTTCTGCTGACAGGCAAACAGTTTATCAAACTGCTAAGGGAAACAGGGAAAATGATGTTAAGGCCTTAGCCTGTTAGATTCTTAAATCCAATGTTGCATCAACTATTCTTAAAGAATTACATTTCATTGATGCAAGAGGCGGATCCAAGTCAGTTTTGGTTTGGATCCCAAAACAACACTAATTCCTTTACTTGTGCACAAGGACATTCATCAACAGATAATGAAGATCAAGGATTCTCAGATAGTGGATGTTCAAGGCACATGACAGGCAACAAGTCTTATCTCTCAGATTTCCAATCAATAGATGGAGGCTATGTTACCTTTGGAGGAAGAATTACTGGTAAAGGTACTATTAAAACTGGTAAATTAGATTTTGAAGATGTGTACTATGTGCAAGAGCTTAAGTATAATCTTTTTAGTGTCTCACAAAGGTGTGACAAAAAGAACAAAGTTCTCTTTACTGACACTGAATGTCTTGTATTTTCTTCTGATTTTAAGATGCCTGATGAAAGTCAAGCACTTCTTAAAATTCCAAGAAAGGGCAACATGTACAGTGTTGATATGAAGAAGATTGTTCCTAAAGATTCTCTTACTTGTCTTGTTGCTAAGACCACATTGGATGAATCTATAAAATGGCATAGGAGGCTTGGTCATATTAACTTCAAAACCATTAATAAGATTGTTAAGGATGGTTTGGTAATAGGTTTACCTCAAAAACGTTTTGAAAATGATCAAACATGCATGCTTGTCTTAAAGGCAAACAACATAAAGCCACTTGTAAGCCCAAGATTTTTAACTATATCAATCAATTATTGTTTACGCTGCATATGGACTTATTTGGTCCTACAAATGTTAGAAGTTTGTTGCATAAGAGATATTGTCTAGTTATTACTGATAACTATAGTAGATTTACATGGGTTTTCTTTTTAGGTACTAAGGATGAGACTTCTTGCATCCTTAAGACTTTCATTACATAGATAGAAAACCTAGTAAGCAAAAAAGGAAAAGTCATTAGATGTGATAATGGGACATAATTTAAAAATAGAGTTATAGATGATTTCTGCAAAGAAAAAGGTATTAAAAGAGAATTTAGTGTTGCAAGAACTCCACAACAGAATGGAGTTGCTGAAAGGAAAAATAGAACACTAATAGAAGCTCCTTGGACTATGTTAGCTGACTCTAAGTTGCCTATAACTTTTTGGGCAGAAGCAGTCAACACTGCTTGCAATGTTCAAAATAGAGTTTTAGTTGTAAAACCTCACAATAAGACATCATATGAACTATTTAGAGGTAGAACTCCTGAAATAGGATTTCTTAGACTTTTTGGATGTCATGTGACAATTCTGAATACCTTAGACCATCTTGGTAAGTTTGATGGTAAAGCAGATGAAGGATTCTTAGTTGGATATTCTCTCAATAGCAAATCATTTAGAGTATACAACATAAGAACTAGAAGAGTAGAAGAAAATTTGCATGTGGAGTTTTTAGAAAATAAATCCAATGTAGAAGGTCAAGGTCCCAAATGGCTATTTGATCTTGAATCTCTATCCAAATCAATGAATTATGTGCCTTTTGTTGTAGAAACTAATGAATTTTCAGGTTCACAAACTGATGATGCAACAAATGGAGCAGGATTAAAAAGGAGTCAAATCAAGATTATGTGATGATGCCAATATGGACAAGTTCAAGTGTGGATTCAACTTTTATAAATGGTGAATCTTCTTCTGGTAAATCTAAAGAAGATGTTGAAAGTGAATACAAGAAGATGGAACTAAGGAACAAGAGTTTTAAATCAACAGTAACAAAATTGTTTCTGCTGATAAGCAAATCGTTCCCACTGATGAGCTAAATGTTTCTGTTGATGGTTTATCAGACTCAATTAAAGCAGATTTCTTAGAAAATGAGGTGGATTTCAACAATCTTCCACCTGATTATCAAGTTCTTTCTTCTCCACACACAAAGATTCACAAAGTCTACTCCCTGGACAATGTGATTGGAGATGTACAATCAGGAGTGAAGACAAGACAACAATTGATGTCTTCAGATCAACAAGGGCTTCTTGATGCCCTTTATGCTTCAAAACAGCATGAGTTTTCCAACTCTTGCCTATTTGTATGTTTTCTCTCACAAGATGATTTAAGCTGGTTGGAGGCTATGCAAGAGGAGCTTCTTCAGTTTAAGATTCAAAAAGTATGGGTGCTAGTTGATTTACCCAGAGGTGTAAGGGTAATTGGAACTAGATGGGTTTTTAGGAATAAAAGGGATGAAAGGGGTATAGTGATAAGAAATAAGGCTAGATTAGTAGCTCAAGGGTACACAAAAGAAGAAGGGATAGACTATGAAGAGGTTTTTGCTCCAGTAGCAAGGATTGAAGCCATTAGACTCTTTTTGGCTTATGCTTCATTTATGGGCTTCACAGTTTATCAAATGGATGTCAAGATCGAGTGCTTTCTTATATGGTACTATTGAAGAGGAGGTGTATGTCTCACAACCTCATGGTTTTATTGATCCTAACCATCCAGACAAGGTGTACAAGGTTGTTAAAGCTATATATGGCCTACATCAGGCACCAAGAGCTTGGTATGAAACACTGGCTTCCTACTTAATTTCAAATGGATTTCAAAGAGGCAAGATAGATCAGACACTTTTCACAAAGAAGTATAAGAAGGATCTTTTGCTAGTTCAAGTTTATGCTGATGATATCATCTTTGGATCTACAAGGAAGGAGATGTGTTTGGAGTTTGAGAAGCTTATGCACAATAAGTTTCAGATGAGTTCCATGGGGGAACTTACATTCTTTTTGGATCTGCAGGTTAAACAATCAAGGGAAGGAATCTTTATTAGTCAAGACAAATATGTTGCAGAGATTCTTAGAAAGTTTCAATTTGCTGATGCCAAAATAGCAAGCACACCAATGGACTCTGAGAAGCCACTTCTTAAAGATATAGAAGGAATTAATGTGGATGTACACACATACAGATCTATGATAGGTTCTTTGATGTATCTCACATCATCAAGACATGATATAATGTTCTCTGTTTGTGCTTGTGCAAGATATCAAGTAACTCCTAAGGTTTCTCATTTAACAGTAGTTAAGAGAATTTTTAGATATCTCAAGGGTCAACCTAAGTTGGGTCTATGGTATTCTAGGAAGTCACCTTTTGACTTGGTAACATATTCAGATAGTGATTATGCTGGTGCTAGCTTGGACAGAAAGTCAACAACAGGAGGATGTCAATTCCTTGGGTATAGACTTATCTCATGGCAGTGTAAGAAGCAGACAATTGTGGCTACTTCAACAACTAAAGCTGAATATGTAGCTGCTGCAAATTGTTGTGGTCAAGTCCTATGGCTTCAAAACCAACTTCTTAACTATGGGTACAATTTCTTACACACTATCATTCATATTGATAATAGTATTACAATTTGCATTATTTAAAATCCAGTGCAACATTCTAAAACAAAACACATTGAAATTAGACATCATTTCATTAGAGATTGCAATGAGAAAAAGTTAATTCAAGTAATGAAAATTGCTTCAAATCATAACTTTGCAGATCTTCTTACAAAAGCTATTGATGTTGGAAGGTTTCAGTACTTGGTAGCAAGTATTGTGTAACACCCCGCCTTATAGACCACAATATTGTCCGCTTTGCCCGAAGGCTCACGGCTTTGTTCTTGTGGCCCTCATGTGAAGACTTCCCGGCAGGTCACCCAAGCCAGTACTACTCTCACATGAGCACGCTTAACCGTATGGCCGATTAACCGTTCCACCACAAAACGCGTTGTGTCAAATAAGGCGAATGTTAACATATATGTCCCAGCATCACTCCAAGTCATAGCCAATGTGGGATTTGCCTGGGGTATTACATTCACCCCCCGTAGGGACTCATCGTCCCCGATGAAGTTGCCCCACATCCCGAACGGCTTGGAGTGGCTCTGATACCATCTGTAACACCCCGCCTTATAGACCACAATATTGTCCGCTTTGCCCGAAGGCTCACGGCTTTGTTCTTGTGGCCCTCATGTGAAGACTTCCCGGCAGGTCACCCAAGCCAGTACTACTCTCACATGAGCACGCTTAACCGTATGGCCGATTAACCGTTCCACCACAAAACGCGTTGTGTCATATAAGGCGAATTTAACATATATGTCCCAGCATCACTCCAAGTCACAGCCAATGTGGGATTTGCCTGGGGTATTACATATTGGAATGCTTAATCTTTAAATTTTTCAATCTCATGTGTTTTTGTATATAAGATTTTGGTTAATGCAAAATAACTTTTTCATTTAATGCTTCTATTACAATAGTTTGTGCTACTAGAAACATATTCATACAGATAGTTCTATGATTATTCTAATTCAAGACAGGTACTATGTACATTGTTCTTTTGGTTTTAGACTAACTATTTCAGGTATGAGTATTTGAGCTCAAAGGCAGTTTCAAGTGAAATGTGTAAGCAGCAGAATGCTGATCCTAGCTGCTGACAAAATAGGTTCATAATAGAAAAAGATTGGGAATTCAAAACTCCTTAAAACTTCCTTCTTGAAACCTGATTATGATGTTTCACATTGAATTGATGATTTAGTTGATCAGAAACTAACTGATACAACTCACTTTCTATCATTTTATACTCTCAAGTATAATGTGACTAATCTAAGGATATCTGATAGAAAGAATAGCGAGCAAAAGTGAATCTAACACTTGTGTTAGAGGTAACAAATGCCACGAGCTGGAAACCCTGTCAAGAAAGCCTTTTGAATAGGTTTATCTTTACACAGGCAGTTATTTATAACTGAAAACATTGGTTCTCACATAACCAGAGGTTGCTTTAAACCGAAATTTTGATTAAGTGTCTGTTACTACACTTAATCCCTTCAAAATGGTTAGAAGCAGTATGATTTTTAATAATAAAATCATGTTCATACTGCTAAGTCAAATGTTTCTTAAAAAGGATTTTCAAAATAGGTTCAGAAAATCATCTAATGATGGATTATGAGTCAATGCCCCATGATTCACCACTCATAGGAGGCTACACACCTAGATTTGATGAGGGCAGCACTTTAACTCTTAAGGAATTGATGGCTTCATGTACAAATTGTCTGAAAACATGTTCAAATTGCTAGATCAGATTATGGTGATATGATAGTGAGAGATCTTCCAAACAGGGGAGGAAATTGCTCAGGAGAGAAATAAATCTCAGGGGAGGTTACAAAAGCCCATTAAAGGAAGATTAACCAAATAAAAGAAAGGAGAAGACAAGAGCATACAAGATGATGACATGGAAGTTGAAAATGACAAAGAACAAGAACAGAGCTGATAGGATAAAGTTCTATCTAGGTCAAGAGGAGAAAGGTTTCAATTTCAGTTCACTACGTTTGTTCATCTCATGCAAAGACATGCTGAAAGATGAATTCTACTTCTTGGAACAAGCATCCAAGATACACAACATCATTATCTCTTAGTCCAAGATTGTTAAAGACAAAGAATAGAAAGCAGATAAGTTACAAAGAAAGATATTCAATCACTCAAAAGAGAAGAAAGTTCAGATCAAGGATCTGTCTATGAAGTGTTTGAAAGATCTTCACAATTCCTCATTTAATTCAAGAAAACATGTTGAATTGGTTTCTAGGCTAAATTTTGGTCAAAGAATATAAAGATTGTTATAGGTACTAGGTAAGTAAAGTTCTAAATCTTTTTCAATTTATATGTTCAGTTAGACACTATATGAAATCAAATAAGCGTGCGTTCGTTCTGTATATAATGAAGTTATTTTGTTGCTGCAGGTACCTCAGCTGCTGGTGTAATTCTGCTTATATTTGTAACATGGTTGTATTTGGGACGCAGAATTACACCAGTTATAAAGATTGTTATCAGGTGAACTATATGCCGTTGATTCAGTCAATAACAAAAGTAAGAGAGATAAGTATGGATAGGAAATGTAGTTAAAGCAGTAATGGTCATTCTATGGAGGAGTGGCATTGATTATTTTGTGATGATGCCTTGACTGTATTATTACTAGTATTTGTTTATGTGAGGATGTAGCAGCATAACAAATTCTGGTTTGGTAGTATGGGAAAGGAAATGTAGTCACAAAGTGATATCAATGCTATCAAGAGGATGGTTGGTTTGTAAGTGAGGGATGAGGCCTTCTATTGTTGAGTAGGAAGTAAGTTGCACACTAGTTGTATCATTCATCTATTAATATACGACTTGTGATTCCAGAAGATGTTAAGAATCAATGCATAAACATCAAATGGTACTATTGACAAAATAATGATAACACTACTCCCTCATCAATCAAAACTTAAATTCAAATAGATTCGGGTTCACCCTAGTTCAAATAGATTCGAGTTCGGGTAAGTTACTTTTACCCTCGACCACTTTGACCCGATTGGAACCCAACCAACCTAACCCGATTACCACCCCTAGTTGAAAGGGTGTTTTAATAGTTGTCAAACAAGATCATCACTTGGTTAGCTAAAACCTATGATATAGTTAAATTAGTCTTTGTTCATCGAAAATTACTATATTTGTCATAATTCTTTTATAGTAGTGATAATAAAAATAGTTGTAAAGATAATTGTGGTGATTTACCGAATTGTAGAGGTGAAGGAACGTGAACTTCCCCCAAATCAACAAAAAGATTCCGAGCACGTCTTCTCTCCTGTCTTGATAAATTAACGTATTAAGGATTTGTACTTTGAAGGGGTTGAAGCTGTGACTGTTTGCTTGTCTAGATGGTGGTTAGATTTGTTAGGGGATGAAGAGGAGAAAAGTAGGTCCCTTGACAATGAGACGCAAAGTGGTGGTTGGTTGACTGATGCTGTAGGTAGGGAGGTGGTGAAAGAACACAACAATTGTATGGGAAAGGAAATGTAGTCACAAAGTGATATCAATGCTATCAAGAGGATGGTTGGTTTGTAACTGAGGGATGAGGCCTTCTATTGTTGACTAGGAAGTAAGTTACACACTAGTTGTAGTCTTCTGAATGGCAGGGGAAATTTTAGTCTTATATTGTTGAGTAGGAAGTAAGAAAACATGTTGAATTGGGACCGAACCGATCAAGACCGAGACCGAAATAGCCTAAAAACCTAGACCAAAATTTAGGGGTGATATGAAAGAAAAAAAATTAAACTAATAACAATTAACTAATGTAATATAAACCAAGTATGACAACTAGTACAAACAAAATTAAACTATTAACTAGGGGTGAGCATGGGCGTTTTTTTATCTAACACCAAACCCAGAACCAAAATTTCGATTTTAAGTTTTAAAACCAAACACCGCACCAAAAGTTCGGTTTGGTTTTTGGTTTTTTGCGGTTCAGTTTTTGGTTTTTGGGTTTTCGGATATCCGAAATTTGAGTTGATGTTTTATGTTATACCCAATTATTTTAGCTACGTTCTTTAAATTCGTATATCCGAAATTATATCAGAATATCCAAATATTTATAATTTTTGGAAAACTTTTATATGAGTTCCAAAATTGACGTTTCATAAAATGTTCCAAACCCCGAACCAAAATGTAGGTTTTAAGTTTTTAAAACCAAATACCGTACCAAAAGTTTGGTTTGGTTTTTAGTTTTTTGTGGTTTGGTTTTTGGTTTTTGGGGTTTTCGGATATCCGAAATTTGAGTTGATGGTTTTATGTTATACCCAATTATTTTAGCTACGTACTTTAATTTTGGATATTTGAAATTTTGGATAACAGTTTTATACATCCGAATATCCTAATAGTATAAAGGTTAAATATTCATTAGTGCAAACTTTTGATCTTTTAAGATCATGTTATGCAAAATTATGCAAGTATACATTATTGTTTGTAACTAGACAACTTCCATTGCACGTGCCGGTTGTCGTAGTATACCCCAACGTCCTTGAATCACCCAAAAGCACGTTCGACATCATTTCGTGCACTTTCTTACTTCCTTTTAAAATAAGCATGTTTTTCGTCAGTGGTTGCCGCGTAGGACTTGACGAAAGTTGACCACCGTGGGTAAATTCTGTCAGCTAAGTAATAACCCCGTTCATACCGATGTCCATTTAGCATATACGGTGCTCTTGGGGCTTCGTTGGCAAGGATGTCGTCGAATAACGGAGAGCAATCTAGAACATCAATATCGTTATTTGCCCCCTCCATCCCAAAAAATGCATGCTAAATCCATAAATCTTGCTAAGCAACAGCTTCAAGCATTATGGTTGGGTATTTTTTAAAACCGCTACCTCATCAACCCAAACTTAAATTCAAATAGATTCGGGTTCACCGTAGTTCAAATAGATTCGGGTTCGGGTATGTTACTTTTAGCCTCGACCACTTTGACCCGATTGGAACCCAACCAACCTAACCCGATTACCACTCCTAGTTGAAAGGGTGTTTTACTAGTTGTCAAACAAGATCATCACTTGGTTAGCTAAAACCTATGATATAGTTAAGTTAGTCTTTGTTAGTCGAAAATTACTATATTTGTCATAATTCTTATATAGTAGTGATAAAAAAAATATTTGTAAATATAATTGTGGTGATTTACCGAATTGTAGAGGTGGAGGAACGAGAACTTCCCCCGAATCGACAAAAAGATTCCGAGCACGTCTTCTTTCCTGTCTTGATAAATTAACGTATTAAGGATTTGTACTTTGAAGGGGTTGAAGCTGTGACTGTTTGCTTGTCTAGATGGTGGTTAGATTTGTTAGTGGATGAAGAGGAGAAAACTAGGTCCCTTGGCAATGAGACGCAAAGTGGTGGTTGGTTGACTGATGTTGTAGGCAGGTAACTGAGAGGTGGTGAAAGAACACAACAATTGTATGGGAAAGGAAATGTAGTCAAAAATTGATATCAATGCTATCAATAGGATGGTTGGTTTGTAACTGAGGGATGAGGCCTTCTATTGTTGAGTAGGAAGTAAGTTGCACACTAGTTGTAGTCTTCTAAATGGCAGGGAAAATTTTAGTATCATATTGTTGAGTAGGAAGTAAGAAAACATGTTGAATTGGGACCGGACCGATCAAGACCGAGATCGAAATAGCCTAAAAACCTAGACCAAAATTTAGGGGTGATATGAAAGAAACAAAGTTAAACTATTAACTAGTAACTAATGTAATATAAACCAAGTATGACAACTAGTACAAACAAAATTAAACTATTAACTAGGGGTGAGCATGGGTGGTTTTTATCTAACACCAAACCCCGAACCAAAATTTCGATTTTAAGTTTCAAAACCAAACACCGCACCAAAAGTTCGGTTCGGTTTTTAGTTTTTTGCGGTTCGGTTTTCGGTTTTTGGGTTTTCGGATATCCGAAATTTGAGTTGATGTTTTATGTTGTACCCAATTATTTTAGCTACGTTCTTTAAATTCGTATATCCGAAGTTATATCAGAATATCCAAATATTTATAATTTTTGGAAAACTTTTATATGAGTTCCAAAATTGACGTTTCATAAAATGTTCCAAACCCCGAACCAAAATTTAGGTTTTAAGTTTTTAAAACCAAATCCCGTACCAAAATTTTGGTTTGTGCTTTAGTTTTTTGTGGTTTGGTTTTCGGTTTTTTGGGTTTTCGTATATTTGAAATTTGAGTTGATTATTTTATGTTATACCCAATTATTTTAGCTACGTACTTTAATTTCGGATATTTGAAATTTTGGATAACAGTTTTATATATCCGAATATCGTAATAGTATAAAGGTTGAATATTGATTAGTGCAAACTTTTGATCTTTTAAGATCATGTTATGCAAAATTATGCAAGTATACATTATTCTTTGTAACTTGACAACTTCCATTGCATGTGCCGGTTGTCGTAGTATACCCCAACGTCATTGAAGCACCCCAAAAGCACATTCGACATCATTTCGTGCACTTTCTTACTTCCTTTTAAAATAAGCATGTTTTTCGTCAGTGGTTGGCGAGAAGGACTTTACGAACGTTGACCACCGTGGGTAAATTCCGTCAGCTAAGTAATAACCCCGTTCATACCGATGTCCATTTAGCATATACGGTGCTCTTGGGGCTTCGTTGGCAAGGATGTCGTCGAATAACGGAGATTTATCTAAAACATTAATGTCGTTATTCGCCACCGCCATCCCAAAAAATGCATGCCAAATCCATAAATCTTGCGAAGCAACGCTTCAAGCATTATGGTTGGGTATTTTTTAAAACCGCTACCTCATCAATCCAAACTTAAATTCAAATAGATTCAGGTTCACCCTTGTTCAAATAGATTCGGGTTCGGGTATGTTGCTTTTAGCCTCGACCACTTTGACCCGATTGGAACCCAACCAACCTAACCCAATTACCACCCCTAGTTGGAAGGGTGTTTTAATAGTTGTCAAACAAGATCATCACTTGGTTTGCTAAAACCTATGATATAGTTAAATTAGTCTTTGTTCATCGCAAATTACTATATTTGTCATAATTCTTATATAGTAGTGATAATAAAAAAAGTTGTAAAGATAATTGTGGTGATTTACCGAATTGTAGAGGTGAAGGAACGAGAACTTCCCCCGATTTGACAAAAATATTCCGAGGACGTCTTCTCTCCTGTCTTGATAAATTAACTTATTAAGGATTTGTACTTTGAAGCTGTGACTATTTGCTTGTCTAGATGGTGGTTAGATTTTTTAGTGGATGAAGAGGAGAAAAGTAGGTCCCTTGACAATGAGACGCAAAGTGGTGGTTGGTTGACTGATGCTGTAGGCACGGAGGTGGTGAAAGAACACAACAATTGTATGGGAAAGGAAATGTAGTCACAAAGTGATATCAATGCTATCAAGAGGATGGTTGGTTTGTAACTGAGGGATGAGGCATTCTATTGTTGAGTAGGAAGTAAGTTGCACACTAGTTGAAGTCTTCTAAATGGCAGGGGAAATTTTAGTCTTATATTGTTGAGTAGGAAGTAAGAAAACATGTTGAATTGGGATCGGACCGATCAAGACCGAGACCAAAATGGCCTAAAAACCTAGACCAAAATTTAGGGGTGATATGAAAGAAACAAAATTAAACTATTAACTATTAACTAATGTAATATAAACCAAGTATGACAACTAGTACAAACAAAATTAAACTATTAACTAGGGGTGAGCATGGGCGGTTTTTATCTAAACCCAAACCCCGAACCAAAATTTTGATTTTAAGTTTTAAAACCAAACCCCGCACCAAAAGTTCTGTTTGGTTTTTGGTTTTTGGTTTTTCGCGGTTCGGTTTTCGGTTTTTGGGTTTTCGGATATCCGAAATTTGAGTTGATTTTTATGTTATACCCAATTATTTTAGCTACGTTGTTTAAATTCATATATCCGAAATTATATTAGAATATCCCGATATTTATAATTTTTGGAAAATTTTTATATGAGTTCCAAAATTGACGTTTCATAAAATGTTCCAAACCCCGAACCAAAATTTAGGTTTTAAGTTTTTAAAACCAAATCCCGTACCAAAAAATTTGGTTTGGTTTTTAGTTTTTTGTGGTTTGGTTTTCGGTTTTTTGGGTTTTCGGATATCCGAAATTTGAGTTGATGGTTTTATGTTATACCCAATTATTTTAGCTACATACTTTAATTTTGGATATTTGAAATTTTGGATAACAGTTTTATATATCCGAATATCATGATAGTATAAAGGTTGAATATTGATTAGTGCAAACTTTTGATCTTTTAAGATCAAGTTATGCAAAATTATGCAAGTATACATTATTCTTTGTAACTTGACAACTTCCATTGCACACGCCGGTTGTCGTAGTATACCCCAACGTCCTTGAAGCACCCCAAAAGCATGTTCGACATCATTTCGTGTACTTTCTTACTTCCTTTTAAAATTAGCATGTTTTTCGTCAGTGGTTGCCGAGAAGGAGTTGACGAAAGTTGACCACCGTGGGGAAATTCGGTCAGCTAAGTAATAACCCCGTTCATACCGATGTCCATTTAGCATATATGGTGCTCTTGGGGCTTCGTTAGCAAGGATGTCGTCGAATAACGGAGAGTTATCTGAAACATTAATATTGTTATTTGCCCCCGCCATAAAAAAAAATGCATGCCAAACCCATAAATCTTGCGAAGCCACAGCTTCTAGCATTATGGTTGGGTATTTTTTAAAACCGCTACCTCATCAATCCAAACTTAAATTCAAATAGATTCGGGTTCACCCTAGTTCAAATAGATTCGGGTTCGGGTATGTTACTTTTAACCTCGACAACTTTGACCCGATTGGAACCCAACCAACCTAACCCGATTACTACCCCTAGGTAAAAGGGTGTTTTAATAGTTCTCAAACAAGATCGTCACTTGGTTAGCTAAAACCTATGATATAGTTAAATTAGTCTTTGTTCATCGAAAATTACTATATTTGTCATAATTCTTATATAGTGGTGATAATAAAAATAGTTGTAAAGATAATTGTGGTGATTTACCGAATTGTAGAGGTGAAGGAACGAGAACTTCCCCCGAATCGACAAAAAGATTCCGAGCACGTCTTCTCTCCTTTCTTGATAAATTAACGTATTAAGGATTTGTACTTTGAAGGGGTTGAAGTTGTGACTGTTTGCTTGTCTAGATGGTGGTTAGATTTGTTAGTGGATGAAGAGGAGAAAAGTAGGTCCCTTGACAATGAGACGCAAAGTGGTGGTTGGTTGACTGATGTTGTAGGCAGGTAACTGAGAGGTGGTGAAAGAACACAACAATTGTATGGGAAAGGAAATGTAGTCACAAAGTGATATCAATGCTATCAAGAGGATGGTTGGTTTGTAACTTAGGGATGAGGCCTTCTATTGTTAAGTAGGAAGTAAGTTGCACACTAGTTGTAGTCTTCTAAATGGCAGGGGAAATTTTAGTCTTATATTCTTGAGTAGGAAGTAAGAAAACATGTTGAATTGGGACCAGACCGATAAAGACCGAGACCGAAATAGCCTAAAAACCTAGACCAAAAATTAGGGGTGATATGAAAGAAACAAAATTAAACTATTAACTATTAACTAATGTAATATAAACCAAGTATGACAACTAGTACAAACAAAATTAAACTATTAACTAGGGGTGAGCATGGGCGGTTTTTATCTAACACCAAACCCCGAAACAAAATTTCGATTTTAAGTTTTAAAACCAAACACCGCACCCAAAGTTCGATTTGGTTTTGGGTTTTTTGCGGTTCAGTTTTCGGTTTTTGGGTTTTCGGATATCCGAAATATGAGTTGATGTTTTATGTTATACCCAATTATTTTAGCTACGTTCTTTAAATTCATATATCCGAAATTATATCAGAATATCCAAATATTTATAATTTTTGGAAAACTTTTATATGAGTTCCAAAATTGACGTCTCATAAAATGTTCCAAACCCCGAACCAAAATGTAGGTTTTAAGTTTTTAAAACCAAATCCCGTACCAAAAGTTTGGTTTGGTTTTTAGTTTTTTGTGGTTTGGTTTTCGGTTTTTGAGGTTTTCGGATATCCGAAATTTGAGTTGATGGTTTTATGTTATACCCAATTATTTTAGCTACGTACTTTAATTTCGGATATTTGAAATTTTGGATAACAGTTTTATATATCCGAATATCGTAATAGTATAAAGGTTGAATATTGATTAGTGCAAACTTTTGATCTTTTAAGATCATGTTATGCAAAATTATGCAAGTATACATTATTCTTTGTAACTTGACAACTTCCATTGCACGTGCCGGTTGTCGTAGTATACCCCAACATCCGTGAAGCACCCCAAAAGCGCGTTCGACATCATTTCGTGCACTTTCTTACTTCCTTTTAAAATAAGTATGTTTTTCGTCACTGGTTGCCGAGAAGGACTTTACGAAAGTTGACCACCGTGGGTAAATTCCGTCAGCTAAGTAATAACCCTGTTCATACCGATGTCACTTTAGCATATACGGTGCTCTTGGGGCTTCGTTGGCAAGGATGTCGTCGAATAACGGACAGTTATCTAGAACATTAATATCGTTATTCGCCTCCGCCATCCCAAAAAATGCATGCCAAATCCATAAATCTTGCGAAGTAACAGCTTCAAGCATTATGGTTGGGTAGTTTTTAAAACCGCTACCATATTGCCCTTGCCACGCAACCGGACAATTTTTCCATTCCCAATGCATGCAATCAATGCTACCAAGCATGCCCGGAAAACCTTGTTCACGCTCATGTTTTTCATAAATAGGCTGAACGTCGGACCATGTTTGTTTCCTTAGAAACTCCCGCATAAACAAGTTCAGAACGCACATGTTAAAATTACCAAGACATTCACGTGCAGTACGCTCACCCATTTGCAAATACTCATCAAATGCATCGGATGTGCTGCTGTATGCCAATTGGCGTATGGCAGCGGTACACCTCATAAGTGTACTAATACTTTGTCGACCCGTGCAGTCAGGTCCTTTGTTCATGAATTTAAAATGTTTTGGAAGAGGATCGGAATAATAAGATTGAATACCTTCAACTATTTCCATAAATAATTTCCGGCTCATACGAAACCTTCTGCGAAATTGCCGGTGCGTATACTTACACCGTTGATAAAAGTAGTCACTACGTAAACGTTCCTCAGCAACCTCAAACTCACGGTGGATGCGTGTACGCGGGATGCATTGTAGAGCTGCTGCTGCTTCTTGTTGTTCCAATTGTTGATGATATTCAAATGCGGCTATCAAAAATTCCATGTCCGTTTCATCATCTATATCGGAGAAACTTCGTTCTTCTTGGTTATTTTCGTTCGGATCCATTGTGAGTATGAAAGTTTTGGGTGATTTTTTTTTTCCTTATAGAGAGGAAGTGTATAAATTGAATTTGAGTTGTGTAAGTGTGAAAATAAAATGTGTGTGAGGTGGGTATTTATAATGGTAAGAAAATGGGTTGGATTTTTTTTTAATGATATAGCCGTTACTAAACGGTAATATAAGTATAGGGGTGTGAACGACTTTTTTTTTTTTTTTTTTTTTTTTTTTTTTGAATATTAGAGCGGTTGAAGGGGCGGATTTGTATATTTTTTTTTGCTTTGCCTCACTTTCATGCACGTTAAGGGCTTACCCTTGCCCTTTAACGCATCAGGTTAACGTGAAAGCCGGTAAGATAACGCACCCCATTATGGTGCTGCGTTAACTTTTAACTCACCCCTCATGCTACCTTACAGAAGGCTCTAAGAGCATGCACAATAATAACTTGAGTTAAAGTTTAACACGATGCCACGTCAGCGCGACATCAGCTTTAACCTTTTCACCTTAACTCACAAAAAAACACCCTCAATAATAACTCAACCTTAACTCAACAACAATTTACAAAAATACTCCATCATTTAGGGGGAAAGTGATTTTTTTTTTTTTTTTTTTTTTTTTTTTTTTAACTAAAGTTGCATGTTAACGCCGAGTTAAGGGCTTAACTTCCTACGTTAATACAACCTTAATATGGAAGCACGCAATGGTTAACTTCACCTTAACGTGCGTTAAATGCCCCTTAACGCAACTTTTACGTTACCACTGCGTTTGCTAAAAACAACCTTTTGTGTGCTTTTAAATCCAAATAAAACCCATAAGTTGAGAATGAGTTGTTACTTGTTAGGTTGTACTCTTGTTCTACATTATTTTACATTGAAACACAAATGGAATCTCATGGATGGCAATGGTTACCGAACATTTTAAAGTTTTGAGTCTCCTATCATTTTTTGACACGCGTGTACTTTGTCTCCTTTTTTCATGTAATTTAGATTCTTGAATAAGAAAAACTTCGCAAAGAGAACTATAATCGACCAATTAAACAATTAACGAATATACAAATAATATACAAAATCAATATTATGAACAGATATTAAGTTAACTAAATAACAACGGCTAGAAATAATACGGAGTCTTCACCAAGTACCATCATTTTATCATCGTGTGTTTTCTTAGCCAAACATTATCATGTAGCATCCCAATAATTGGAATTGGTTTATTATTTTTTTGGTAAATTTTGGAAAACTTGAAAATTTAGATAAATGAGTACTTTCGTTCACGCGTTTTACCTTTTGCTCCTTAGTAGATTTGATCCCATTTCTCTAATACCATCGAGTTTGATTCCAGTATTGTTCATTGGTTTGATATTATATACTATAACCCCTAAGACTACCTTTATCAATAGATTGTCAATCAAGTTGGATGGAAAAAACAAAAATATATATAAAGGCGCACTTTAGCGCGAGGCGTTGCGCTTTATTTTGAAGCTTTTGTAGGATTTAATGATTTACTATTATTTGGGCTATAACTTTATAAGGAACTTGGGCTTTGGCTAACTTTATAATAAGTGAATGGGAACTAATAAGGCCTTGCTTTATACCGTAGTTTTTACTTTTTAGGTTTTTACCAATTATTCTTTTAGCATTTTACACTCATTGTCTTACCTACTTTGTTAGCTAATTAGCTACAATTTTGTGCTTTAAATGTGGGTTCTGATTATTTTTGTGGGTCCCTGATTTTTTTCTATGAGTCTCTGATTCATTGCTTGTGTATTTTTTGTGAAGGGATTGTAGCCAAACTATCCCATATATATATATATATATATATATATATATATATATATATATATATATATATATATATATATAATAATAATAATAATAATAATAATAATAATAATAATAATAATTGGGAGTGAACAAATAAAGAAGATTGGATTGGCAACCCAAGATCACATGGCAACCAAAGATCACAACCTCAATCTCCCACATGGCAATATTTTAATGGCCACTTGGTTTTTTCTTTACTTTTTATTTTTTCTTTTTAATACTTATATTATTTTAGATTGGGATGTTGATTAGTGGTAAAAAAAAAAAATATGAATTGATTGTATGTATTGGTTGTGTAGGTGGAAGGAAAAAAAAAATAAAATTTTAATAAAAAATTGGGTTGGGTTGAGTTGAGTTGTTGATAAACATAGTCTAAGAATAGTGAAAAGAAATTGACTCTCTAATATACTAATATATCCTCATTTACATGTACTTTCTAATGCTTCTTTGCGCCAAAATAAACAGTAATGAGCACAATGTTTTTTTTTTTTTCCTTGTATAAATGAAACATATTATTTGTATGATAATATAAAAGACAAGCTAGATGACTCCTTTAAAAAACAATGAAGTTTCCAAGAAGTTTCCAAGATTAGGCCATGCCTTAAGGCTAGAATGGTGAAGTGCAATAATTGACCCATAATTTCATGTGCAATCATTTTGTATTTCGCATATGTAAGTTGCATTTTATAAACATTTAACAAATTTTTATATGCAATTGTTTTACTCGCATCTAATATATACAGCAACTTGTTATATTCTTAAGTTTCGTTTTAGCAAAACGTATTAGAGTTTTCGATGAGAACTTGGTTCAAATTATGTTCTAAATTGGTTACAAAGAAAATAGAGTTAACTATATTTTTGGTCCTCGTGGTTTAAAAAGGGGATCAAAATTAAAAAGTCTAAAAAGGTTTCTAGCTACTAAGCTAGTGCCATGTGTCCCCCGCCCACTCCATTCCTTTTTTTTAAATATTTTCGGTTAGAGGGCATTTTGGTCATTTGACCTATTTTTTTTAATTCTACCTTAAATTTCAAATGCAAATAACTTTCAAACGACAAACTTTTAGAAAAAACCGATTTCACCATAATTTTTTAAATTTAATCCTCTTTAATTTGGTATAATTTTTTTTTAATTTTTTCGAAACTTTTTTTTTGACATATGAAATGGGTCATGATTTTCTTGAAAATTTTAGCATTTTCGGCTCTAATTTTGTCTAGTTTAAAGGCCGAATTTTGCAAAACTTAAAACACGAAAGTTGTAGCTTCTTGGCCATTTTTTACCCAGCAATTTGAATCACTCAAATGCAATATGATATGAGTGAGATATCGTATGTTAAAGATGACGTTTTACTCATATTTGTTGCACACAACGTGTTTGATGAAATATTTAGCTTAGATTTTTAGTCTTAAAATCGAGTTAAATGCACTAATTTTTGTACAACAATACACCTTTAGTTATTTTATTAATGTAAGATTCAAAAAATTTTGTTTTTTTTTTTTTTTTTTTTTTTTGTTGTTTTTTTATAACTGATGAACCATATTAACTGATGAACCTTATTAACTGATTTTTAAAAAAAAGACATTTTGTTCATCAGTTACTTTGGTTGAACTATATTAACTGATGAACTTATTAACTGATTAACCTTATTAACTGATGAACCTTATTAACTGATTTTTAAAAAAGACATATCGCGCGTTAAAGAGCCTTATTAACTGATGAACCTTATTAACTGATGAACTTATTAAATCAGTTAATAAGGTTCATCAGCCTTATTAACTGGTTGAACTATATTAACTGATGAACTTATTAAATCAGTTAATAATGTTCATCAGTTAAAGAGACTTATTAACTGATGAACTTATTAAATCAGTTAATAAGGTTCATCAGTTAATAAGGTTCATCAGCCTTATTAACTGGTTGAACTATATTAACTGATGAACTTATTAAATCAGTTAATAAGGTTCATCAGTTAAAAAAAACAAAACTTTTTGAATCTTACATTAATAAAATAACTAAAGGTGCATTGTTGTAAAAAAATTAGTACATTTAACTCGATTTTAAGACTAAAAATCTAAGCTAAACATTTTATCAAACACGTTGTGTGCAACAAATATGAGTAAAACGTCATCTTTAACATACGATATCTCACTCATATCATATTAGATTTGAGTGATTCAAATTTCTGGGTAAAGAATGGCCAAGAAGCTACAACTTTCGTGTTTTTAAATTTTCACGATTCGGCATTTATGATGGTACAAAATAAGGTCGAAAATGCCCAAAAAATAAAGAAAATTAACACCCATTTCGTATGTAAAAAAAAGTTTCGAAATTTTTAACAAAATTTATACCAAATTAAAGAGGATTAAATTTTAAAAATTATGGTGAAATCGGTTTTTTCTAAAAGTTTGTCGTTTAAGAGATATGTGCGTTTGAAATTTGAGGTGGAAAAAGAAAAAACGAACAATTTTACTATTTTGCCCCTATCCAGATTTTTTAAATAAAATAAAGGGGGACAAATGGCAGCACCAGATTTGTTTTTAGGCTTTGCAATATTTGTGTACTTTGCAAGGGATCCGGCTTCTCGTTTTAGCAAAACGTATTAGAGTTTTCGATGAGAACTTGGTTCAAATTATGTTCTAAATTGGTTACAAAGAAAATAGAGTTAACTACATTTTTGGTCCTCGTGGTTTACCGGGTAAAACACTTTTGGTCCATTAGTTTAAAAAGTAACGGATTTAATCCAGAACCCGCTGACCCGTAACACTTTTGGTCTAATTTTCGTTGACCATAGGTTTGACTAGTTAAAAAAACATGATATGACTAAAATACCCTCACCGTTACGCACAGAATTTGCACCATTCATCCCTGAGCTAACGACCGTCAGTTCTGTTAGTTATCATGTGGCAACGTTAGTCCATTTAGCCAATGATTATTTGCATCGTTAGTCCTTTATACATTTTTTCCCCGTGTTTCTTACATTTTCATCATGTTTTGCTTGTTTTTATACGTTTTCGTCTGTTTTAAGTCTTTTTCATCCGTTTTTCTTACGTTTTCATACGTTTTTGTCTGTTTTAATACTTTTAATCCGTTTTTGTCCAATTTTTTACGTTTTCATTCGGTTTTGTCCGTTTTATTCGTTTTCGTTTGTTTTTATTCGTTTTCGTCCGTTTTTCTTACGTTTTCATACGTTTTTGTCCGTTTTAATCCGTTTTTCTTACGTTTTCGTTCGGTTTTGTCCGTTTTTATACGTTTTCATTCGTTTTTATTCGTTTTCGTCAGTTTTTCTTACGTATAATCATATTTTTCGAATTTTATTTTTCAAAAACTTTTTTTTTCAATTAAAAAAAACGAAAAAAAATTTTAGAAAAAAAAATTCAAAAAAAAAGGTTTCCAAAAAAATTTCAAAAACTTTTTTTTTCTAAATATTTTTTTCGAAAATAATTTTAGAAAGTAAAGTTTCAGAAAAAAAATATTTTTGAAAAAAAATTTCAAAAAAATATTTTCGCTAAAAAAATTCTAAAATTTTTTTTCTTAAAAATTTTGAAAAAAATATTTTAGAATTTTTTTTTTTGAAAAATTAAAAAATTAATTGATTTTTTTTCTTACAACTTTTTTTTTTCAAAGTTTTCGTCCATTTTTCTCATGTTTTTATCCGTTTTTCTCGAGTTTTCATATGTTTTTATCCGTGATCATACACTTTTATTGTTTTTGTCTATTATTACACGTTTTCATCCGTTTTTTCATGTTTTATCCGTTTTCATCCATTTTTATACATATATTATGTATGAAAACGGATAAAAATATATGAAAATAAATAAAAAAAACATACGAAAACTTGACATTTGATAAAAATGTTTCTGTATTGATTTTAAATCACGATTTTGCCCCTTTCTGGTCTGAATCATCAAAATTGTAAAACACGAAAGTTGTCCGGAATGATGTTTTACATCAAGACTTTTGCATCATTAGTCCTCATTGAGTTAGAATATTTGCATCGTTAGTCCTCATTGAGTTAAAATATTTGCATCATTAGTCCTCATTAACAATTCTTACGTTTTTATCCTTTTTCGTCCGTTTTTCTTACGTTTTCATCCATTTTTTCCGTTTTCGTCCATTTTTCTCATGTTTTTATCCGTTTACACAACTTATAAGATTTACAAGAGTTTATAAGTGTATAGGTTATGAATTTGGTCGAAAATCGCTTAAGTTTTGATAGTAAACAGCCATTGTTTTGCAATTGCATATTAAAATCTCACAAGTCTTTCATTCCGGACAAGTTTCGTGTTGATCTGGCTGCTTCCTTAACTTTTAGGCTAAGTTTTTACGATTGCAAATGAAAATGCTAAGCGTAGAGTAGTTGGTTCTCTTTAGAGCTTATATAAGTAATCTATGGCTTTTGTCCCAGTAGCTCCTAATCTGATCTAAATACGTGCTGTTTTCAAACTTTTGACCATTTAAAATTGTTTTGTTATGTAAACAAATTTTTATGCAACGTTAATATAGAGTACTAGTTCAAAGTTTTATTTAAATTTCGGAAGAAGCATACTTTCCTAAAATCTGAATAAAGTTGCAAAATGAAGCAAGTAAAATTGCTTAATGATGTGAAAGTAGAGTATGTTATGTTAAAAAAAATGATGATGAAAAGAAAATAAAAACTGAGAAAAATGATAAAAACTGATATAAAAAAGATGTGTTGAATAGAATTAGAATAAATAATGAAACTTGCTTTTTCTTAAATCTAAATCGGAAATTGAACTAGTATTCGTTAATTTTGTCATAAAGATTAAACAGGAATTTATAGATTGTTGAAGTCAAGGACCCCGAAAGCTCCGATACTATTCTCGAGGGTGTAAAACCCTAGCCTCCTAAGCCTTGGCTAAAAGGACAAGCTGAGAAGAAAGTCGCAACATGGAGTGATCTCACCTTTGAATCTTTAATCTCTAAATTATCGTTTGCTGTTATCTATTTAAGTTTTAATTTTAACTTACCGAGGAATATCAAAAATCTTTGAATCAAAATCCTGCCAATTCCGATACTAGTCTCCGTGGGGTGTCACAAGCCTGGTCACCTAAAACCAACTGGTTTGGGATGTGCCGAGAAGAAAGCCGTTACATGGAAAAGGCCATTTTTTATTCTTAAATTTCTAAGGTTTCTGGTGAGTTAGAATTGGACTTAAATAAATAACAACCGTAATGAGTGTCGATTTTTGTGGTCAAACTTTTAAAAATGAGCACATACACCTTAAACTTGATATTGCGGGAGTAAAAAGTTAAGACTTGTCTTAAATAGATTACTAGTATAAGTAGTGTTAGCATTTTACAAAAACTTTTGCACAAGGGTTTTAAACTTTGTTAATACAAATATCGCCTAAAAACGTTATTTATATTTTACGATCTTTGCTAAGTTTTGTTAATAACAAAGTATGAACTTTAGCTAAAAGTAAATTATCACTTTGAGTGTTTAAGTCTTGTTTAACTAATGTTTACATTTTCTTTTAAACTAAACATTGGTTTTATTTCTTAAATTAGAAATAGTCACATCACATTTATGGCAAGTTTTGTCATTATGTATTTATGGCAAGTTATGTGTTTGACTTGCTTTCATGTTGCTTGCAAGTATCATGTTTGACTTACTTTAAGTGATGTGACATTGTTTGGTTGCTAGAAGTTATGAGACAAGACATTGTTTGGTTTGGGAAGTTATTGCAAAAACCTACTGCAGACCCGGCGGTACCCTGGGGGTACACGGGCGGAACCCATCTCAGGGTTCCGCCTGATCCGCCAGACGTGCAGATTAGTGTGCTATAAATACCAAACCATTTGTTTGTTTTGTGTAACCCTTTAGGACTTATTCTCACATATTCTTTCAACTAACTCGGTAACCCTTGAATTGTGTGATTCTCTTATGTAGCAAGGAACTCCACAAGATCATTCAAGAAGTTGCAAGCTTCAACTCTAAAGTTGCAAGTCTTGGTAGCTTGGTCATGTATAAGCTTTGGTAGTTTATACTTCATATGTGTCATGTATGTAGAAGTTATAGGTTAGTATTTTAGGCCTCAAAATACAAAGAGTGTTGGGAGTTGTTGTACCCTAGTAAAAGAACTAACGGGAGTGGTTGTACCCTTGGAAAAGAACTCGACATCTAGCTTTGTGTCGGTAAAAGTGTAAGCGACGAATGGGAGTGGTTGTACCCTTGTAAAAGAACTCGACATCTAGCTTAGTGTCGGTAAAAGTGTAAGCGACGTTGTAAAGGTTTTCTCCGCCGGTGAAAGGAGCTTGTTGATTAGTGTTTATAACTCTCGAGTTGGAAACTCGGGGCGTGGATGTAGGGCAAGGAAAAAGAGTCCTTGTAGCCGAACCACGATAAACTATCGTGTTGTGGTTTAATTGTTTCTTTCTCTATCTTTGCTTATTATATGTTGTTATTTAGTTAGAATTGTTGATCACATATAAAGCTTTTCAAAGAACCAAAACAAGTAATATTGTTCTTATATCTTTCAACATAAGTAAAGCTTTTCAAAGAACTAAACAAGCAAAGTTAGAATCATTACAAGTAAAGCTTTTCAAAGTATAAAACAAGTTAAGTTAGAATGGTTATCTACATGTAAAGTCTTTTCAAAGAATCAAACATATTAAGTTGTGTTTATATCTTTAACCAAATGTCAAGTTCTCAAAGATTATTTAAGCAAATAAGAATCGAAAAAGCGGTAAACTATTCAACCCCCCTTCTAGTTTTCCACAATTGGCATCAGGAGCTACGTTACCCAAGTTCCTTAAAATTAACTGTATTTTAAAACTTGGATCGATCCATGGATTTTGAAAATCTCAAAGAAGGGCAACCTATTCAAAACCCACCGCTATTTGAAAAAGAAAGCATGCTTAAATGGAAAAGTCAATTTGAAAACCAAGATGATCAATTTGATCTCATCTTTGAGTTAGAGGTCTTAGAAATATTAATGGATAGACATCTAGTTGAGATTAATACATGTGCTACTAGTTTAAATGTTTTAAATGAAGAGGTAAGTGAAGATGACTTCTCATGTCAAGCTCTTGGTGGACTTGCTTATAATTCATGGACTAACACGGATGAAGATGAAGTCAACCATCCGGTTTGTGATTCTCTCTTAGCTAAATCACCAAGCAAGGTACATCTTGAAACCAAACATTTTTGCTTTGACACATTCACCCTAGAGTTTTCTAAAATAGAAAATGAGTCTAAACTTTCATGCAACATGGACCTAAAAACTATCTTTAACAATGAAGATCTTGTGTAAACACTTTTGAAAATGAAATCATGTTAGAAGATAAGATGTCTAGACTTGAGAGTCATGTTGAAATTGATTTAGAATGTAAAGTATGTCTAGAGTACAAACATGAAATTCTAAAACAAAATGAAAAAGGAAAAATGCTTGCTAAATTTGATGAAAGTTCAAAAACTCTTGAAAGTTGTTTAAAGAATCAAAGGTCATTTAGAGATAGAACCGGATTAGGATTTAACTCTAATGAATCATCAACAAGTAAAACAAAACATGTTGTGTTTGTGAAACCTAAGAGTATATTGTAGGAGTTACTCTAGCTCTAGTAGGAACACATGATAAAGGGATAAAAATATCATGTTCAATACATTTATGTGTCTTTCTAACTTTCTTGGAGTTATAAGAAGTTGTGGTTAGCCTCTCTACATATCAAGATTATGTGCTTTATGTTTATCTTCTTGATGGCTAATCTATGGAGCTTAAAAGGTACACGTTTCTTCAACTTACCTTTTAATGTTTCTTGTTGATTAGTTGTATGATTTGACATAAGTGTTAGTATTAGTCTTTACTATAAGGCGTCTATGTTGTGAGAGTAACAATAAGGATTTGATCCTTCATAGGTAAAGTAGTTTGATACTACTTCTAGTAGGAGATATAAGGTGTCTTGCCTCGTTTAATCTTTTGGGTAAATACACGAGTAACTCTTGAGTAAGTCTCACTTAATTCTTATCTACAAGTGAGTGAACTAAGAATCTCTTAAGTGATAAGACAACCAACACTTTTGTGATGCTTGCAAATCTAGCAAAACCACTACATTTCATAAACACTTGAAGTACAAAAGTCTTTTGGTATTATACCCTATATTTTCAATATCATCTTAAGTCTAATCATTCTTTTGCTAAAAGTTTCACGAAAGACACACAAAGTAAAATAAATCTGTTGAATTTTATTTGAATGATTGGGAGAAAATGATGTATTAAACTTCTAGGATGTGAACATCAAATTCGACCCATAGTCTTATGATGTTGCATATCTTAGACATTTACACTTATGAGGTTTTACGAAAATAAACCCAAAGAGTCGAGGAATCATTGAGTTTAACATTCAATGAAAGACCACCTCCTTCTAAGATATCATCTTTGGAAGATGATGACTTAGTCGAAAGCCCAACATTGATAAGACAAGATTGTCAAGATCAAAAACAAGGAAGATGGACAATTAAAAATTGAAAAACAACATCCTTTAGTCTTGTGTCAAACATTGAGTCAAGCAATAACAAAAAGAATGATAATCTTTAAAAGATTGTTTATTAACCTAAGCATGCTCCAAAAGAAATGGATAATCACTCAAAAACATTCCTAGTTATTCACTTGTTCAAAATGATTAAGTCCTTTATGACTTATCGAGAATAAGATTAGTAAATCCATAGGTAAAACTAAATGTACAGAAATGTTTGGAAGACTAATTGTTCTCATAACAATTAGATTCAACATTATGTTTAGCTTTTGCCTATGTGCTCGTGTCAAAGAAAATCCTAAAACAACTCTTTAGTTGAGTCTTTTTTGGATACATCATAAGGTACTACACAACTAGAATTATGGTCTCCTAAAAGAACGGGAATAGAAACCATAGTGTTTGACAAATGGAATTATGTCGGTAATAAGTTGATGAGAAAAGCACAAGTGGTACTTGCACTTTTATACTTACTTACCAAATGATTCTCCAAAAAACGCGCATGATTCTCAAATTTGTATCGAATGGAGAAACACATCAACAAGCTCCGCTTGAACAAGCAAACTCACATCAACAAAGGAATTCATCTTATCAACATTGTTATACCCTCAACAAAGGAAGCATTGACTTCAGCGACAATTCAATCCATTATGTTCTTTATTGACATATTGTGATCCATCATCATCGTCTTGGTAAAAATGTTCATTGAGGAACATCTTAACTAAGAAAGTCTTATACGTTAACCATTCTATTAACGTTTTCACAAAACCTCTTGAATGAGAATCATTCATCATCCCTAGGCTTAGTCATGAACTCATAAGACCAAAAACCTTAGTTTTGAACATTAGGATAGAACCACAAAAATCAAGACAATTCCTTTTAAGTTTTTCCCTGCAGAACCCACGGAACCTTCAGACCATACGGGCGGAACCCATTTTTTGGTTCCGCCTGGTCCGCCAAACCTCAGAGTGTTTTAAACTCTTTATTTCAAAGCCAAACACCCTATTAAGTCTTAACAAAAACTAACAAACAGCATCACCCTCTCTAAAACACATATCCTCACGAATTTTAGGGCTTCTAATCCAATCTCTTCCAATCCAACTAACTTTGTAAGTATTCTAATCACAATTACATTTTTAATTTAATCATAACATTTTTGCTTACAATTATTAACTAGAATCTTAGGGCTTTTGCATAAAACTTCATGATTCATGAAAAACTTGGTGGCTAGTCAATTATGTATTTCATTAAGTTAAGAAATGTATCTTTTCATTGTTACCTTGATTTACCAAACACACCAAGAGCATTATTTTTCTAATTGCAACATGATTCATCACCACATTGTTAAAACAAATGAAAAACATCATTTAAACATCACTTGCATACTATCTCTTGAATGCTAAAGGGGATACATAACTAATATGTATTTTCGGGTACATTCAATCGAGGACACATTCAATTAGGAGAGTGTTGGTTATCTTTTGTTTTTACAACAAAATTTGCATAACAAAACGATTTGGGAATCAAAATGAGTCAAGATAACCATGTCTTCACATTGTCTTGCATATAAGAATATATTAGAACATCCTCGTTGTTAAAAGTCATTAACATACAATTTTATGTTTTCTAGGAATCAACATGCCTCCCGCAAACAAATCCGATCACAAAGAAACCCTTAAATACATGCCCAAACACCATATGACCAAAGGTCTCAACCCGGTTCAAGTAGAAACCTTTAAGGCATTAGAAAAACGCTATGTTCATGAAGGTAGAACCATTGATCCATCCTTTCTAGAAGGAACTTCTATTCGCCAAAACTTTGCCGCAATTCACTTTGATTGTCTCCTTGATATAGATGAGACCATTTTTCCTAGGTTCATCTTGGAATTTTATGCAACCGTAAACCTTTCCTCATGTGCCGGTGGTAGGATCTCATTAAACTTCACAACCAATCAAATATCACATGATATAGATTTAAAAGACTTAGCTATAATTCTTGGTGTACCAAATGAGGGAACTTGCCTCTACACGGATAAGTGGCCCATTTCAAGTCTTGATACTATTGATCGTTTTTATCCATACGATACACCTCTTGCTAGTAAGGAAACTATTAAGGAACACCTCTTTGTTAGAACCTCTACCACTAGGGTGAACCGTTCGGGGAATACTATAGATAAAGATCCTTTTGGTATGGAGCTCAATGAGCTTAAACCGCAATTTAAGAAATGGGAAGAAATTCTTAGGGCTAACGTCATAAGTACCATAGGAAATAGAGATCACATCAACACATGTCTTTGCTATATGCTCTATAGCATTTCAACCGGTCAACCCTTCAACTTAGCCTACTACCTAGCCAAAAGGATGGCTGACATATCCTTAGTTGGAACAACCGCTCTTCCTTATGGTATGCTTCTTACTCGCCTCTTTAGAGGAATCTCACCCATTTCTCCTAACGAAGATGGAATACGCCTTGACTATTTTCTAGTTCCTCACACCTTCGTTCCTCTAAGTGATAAACGAGTTTTCAAAAATAAGGGCAAACGTACTCGATCACCTACTCCATCTTCATCATCATCCGGCATGAGCGACGATGATAAACTACCAAACTCTAAGTTACCTCCTTTAGAATATCTTCAAACTCTCCCCATCATTGACAATGCTTCCGAAGAATTCAAGCAAACCAAAGGAATGTTCAAGTGTTTTGGAAGGTACCTAAACAAGCTCAAAAAGAAGATTGACCGGTTGTGAGAAGATTAAGGAGCGTTTGTCTTATGTGTGCCTTAGAAGCGTCTTTGTGTTAAAACTATGTAAATTATGTGATTTGTATTACTTCTCATATTCATGTCTTATTACGTTTGATGGATTATGTTTTGTATGCTCTTTTATGATTAATGACAATATTGGTGGTATGTGTCAATTTCATGCTTATGGTAAAATTCACTAAGTTAAGTGAAAATCGTTAGCCCCCGGTCAAAGTCCTAAGAGATGAATGTCTATATGCCCAATTTTTGCATTTCCTAATCTGTCATATAGTAAATTTTCATTTCCAAGAGTTTTCGAAAAATTTGAAAATCATTTCGCGGGTCAAAAACGCGGACTGTATACTTTTGCAGCACTGGCGGATCAGGCGGATCCCAAAATTAGGTTCCGCCAGTACAATTTCTGGGAATTCCAGAATTGGCCCAACGGACCAGGCGGATCCCAAAACAGGGTTCCGCCTGTGTAGTCTCAGGGTGCCGCCAGTACCTGCAGAAAATTTGTGAACATTTTTCTTAAGATCATAACTTGTAAAGTGTCAAATCATTATCCCAAGTGAGAAACATCTTTCATTAACACCAACAACCATATTGGAACAAACCTCACTCACTAAAACAATTAGGAAGACACTTCCCGCCAAAATTCAAATTCAAAACATAACTACCCAAAGGAACCCTTTTAAAGGATCCTTCAAACCTTTGATACATTTTCAACCAAACCACTTCCCATGATCACAAAGCATTGAGTGCTTAGGTTGGTCTTTCACTCCATCCTATTCATTGGATTGACCTCAAATGATGTGACATGGTCATGAAAATCATTTGACACCTCAATCTTTGAATAGTAAAACATCAAATCCAAATACTATTTCAATACCTTTCTCATCCTATAAAATTGAAAGCTTCACAACAATTCTAATCACACCATCACCATCAAGACTTCTTCCCTCAAACATCAAAACCAAAACCTTTGAAATGACCAAATCCAACACCTCATCCGAATCATCAAAATCATGTGCTAAAACCACTAGGATTAGTGTGAAACCTTGTTGCTTCAACAAAACCACAAAGTCAAGCTCATCTTCATCAAGTGATGCTTCACTTAACATCTCCTCACCTATCCAAGATTTTCTTAATCTAACTACCTCAACTACACCTTCAACACCTTGTAACACAAATGTGATCACCATTCAAGATTTGCTTAATCTTGCTACACCACCACCTTCTCCACCTCATTGCAACTCAAACCTAGCCATTAATCCATCACCAACTAGACCTTTGAGTATATCAACCTCACCTTCCCAACAAGCTTTTAAATCAAAAACTTCTTCACCTCAATCACCAACACCTACACCAATGGAACTTTTCCATACACCACCAACATCACCAACACCCAATTTGGAAACTTTTGATGATTTATCATCAAGCCCACCATCCTTCTCACTTTTTGACACCATTGATCAAATGGAAACCCAACAACAACCTAATGAGCAACTCAATGATGAACCTCGTTTCCCATCTACGGTAGAACGATTGGCTTACCGTTATGCTAGACCATCCATTTTTCCAAATGATCAAGGTCATACCCACTCACATTCATTTGTGTTTCATCCAATTTACAAAAACCTTCATGGTGATCCTTACGGAGAACCAAGTTTTCGTCACCTAGTTCAACCACAAGAACTACAACAACAACCATCACCACAACAACCTCTAAACATAAATGAGGAAATTAACACTCATTTAAACCACCTCAATGCCTTCAAACGAATGGTTGATTCTTAAATCAACCATGTTATGGAATTCAACACGGCATTACACTCAACAAGTGAAGGAAGCAAAAACACTTCTCAACCATCCACCTTTGCTCCTTCAAGTTCAACCCATCCACCACCAACAAATCAAACCTCTCTTCCACCAAACTTTCCCCGCCATGATTGCGGACATTGCGAAAGAACCGCTCGCATTAGTGAAAGATGTTGAACGGAACTTCGTGAGTTAACCGAAGAAATGAGGTTTATTCTAAACCACATTTTGGACCATCTACAATCCTTGTCTCACCCACCTCAACCTTAGAGTCTCCAAAATGAAACAAAACCGTTTCTATTGGAAAATGTTCCCATTTTAACCAACAAACCAAAACCAAGACACCTCCTCACCTCTCCAAATAAAACCTGCTACAACCTTCAACCCACATTTTTCATCCTTAAAACAACCCAATCCTTGTTTTTGGAAAATGTTTCTCATTAAGGAAAATGATGATTTCCTTGTAGCATTGTTAGTTTATTTTTAGTCTTTAAAAGTAGGATGTTGTCATCTTAATGTTGTGTCTTTGACTATCTAAGAGTCAAAATTTTACAATTTAATGAATGTCATTCTACTACAAGGTTTAAATTGTTTGATGACCATTTAGATATGATGAGTGAACTATATCTTGGTATGGTAACATACATAAACCTTGTGCTTTAGAAACTAACTTTTTTTTTTGTAGGTTCATTATCCATGTCTTCCTTCCTTGAAACTCCATTTAGGGGAGTAACATTCAAGGGGGAGCATGAGTTTTGCTTTATTCCGCTTCACAACTCTTAGTTGTGTTTTTAAACATGAAATGCTTTCATGACTTATCTTGTGCGGAAACTAAATTTTCTTTTGTAGGTTCAAAATCCATGTCTCCTCTCTTGGCACTCCATTTAGGGGGAGTATCAACCGAGGGGGAGCATGCCTATAATTCCATACTCTTCTTTTTGTTTCGACAAAAAGGGGGAGAATTTATATGAAACTTGCTCTATTATTTTAAACTTCCGCGTAGCTAACTCTTTGCAAAAACAAGTTTCATTACTAACTTTATAAGACTTAACACTAAATCTTATGACTTACTTTTAAATAAAGTTTATGTTTTGTCATCAACAAAAAGGGGGAGATTGTTAATACAAATATCGCCTAAAAACGTTATTTATATTTTACGATATTTGCTAAGTTTTGTTAATAACAAAGTATGAACTTTAGCTAAAAGTAAATTATCACTTTGAGTGTTTAAGTCTTGTTTAACTAATGTTTACATTTTCTTTTAAACTAAACATTGGTTTTATTTTTTAAATTAGAAATAGTCACATCACATTTATGGCAAGTTTTGTCATTATGTATTTATGGCAAGTTATGTGTTTGACTTGCTTTCATGTTGCTTGCAAGTATCATGTTTGACTTACTTTAAGTGATGTGACATTGTTTGGTTGCTAGAAGTTATGAGACAAGACATTGTTTGGTTTGGGAAGTTATTGCAAAAACCTACTGCAGACCCGGCGGTACCCTGGGGGTACACGGGCGGAACCCATCTCAGGGTTCCGCCTGATCCGCCAGACGTGCAGATTAGTGTGCTATAAATACCAAACCATTTGTTTGTTTTGTGTAACCCTTTAGGACTTATTCTCACATATTCTTTCAACTAACTCAGTAACCCTTGACTTGTGTGATTCTCTTATGTAGCAAGGAACTCCACAAGATCATTCAAGAAGTTGCAAGCTTCAACTCTAAAGTTGCAAGTCTTGGTAGCTTGGTCATGTATAAGCTTTGGTAGTTTATACTTCATGTGTGTCATGTATGTAGAAGTTATAGGTTAGTATTTTAGGCCTCAAAATACAAAGAGTGTTGGGAGTTGTTGTACCCTAGTAAAAGAACTAACGGGAGTGGTTGTACCCTTGGAAAAGAACTCGACATCTAGCTTTGTGTCGGTAAAAGTGTAAGCGACGAATGGGAGTGGTTGTACCCTTGTAAAAGAACTCGACATCTAGCTTAGTGTCAGTAAAAGTGTAAGCGACGTTGTAAAGGTTTTCTCCGCCGGTGAAAGGAGCTTGTTGATTAGTGTTTATAACTCTCGAGTTGGAAACTCGGGGCGTGGATGTAGGGCAAGGAAAAAGAGTCCTTGTAGCCGAACCACGATAAACTATCGTGTTGTGGTTTAATTGTTTCTTTCTCTATCTTTGCTTATTATATGTTGTTATTTAGTTAGAATTGTTGATCACATATAAAGCTTTTCAAAGAACCAAAACAAGTAATATTGTTCTTATATCTTTCAACATAAGTAAAGCTTTTCAAAGAACTAAACAAGCAAAGTTAGAATCATTACAAGTAAAGCTTTTCAAAGTATAAAACAAGTTAAGTTAGAATGGTTATCTACATGTAAAGTCTTTTCAAAGAATCAAACATATTAAGTTGTGTTTATATCTTTAACCAAATGTCAAGTTCTCAAAGATTATTTAAGCAAATAAGAATCGAAAAAGCGGTAAACTATTCAACCCCCCTTCTAGTTTTCCACAAACTTAGTTGGAAGTATAAAAAGAGGATGATGATTACAATTCCCTGGAGACACCTAGTTTTTGTGAATCCCGTTTCAGAATGCCGTTTTTGTTAATCAAGCATGTTGTATATATTTCTGTTCTAAGTAGAAGTGTCCTATACTTAATAAAAGCCAAAACGGGTTGATTTTGGTAACTTGGTATCCTTTCATTACTTCATATGATTGGATTGCTAGAGACTAGCAATAGTTTAGTGTGGGGGATTGATGAGTGTCTAAATACCATCATTTCCGTCCCATTTAAATTGTAAAAACAGAAAACACACAGATACACCATATTATACTGCAAATATCCTTGGATTGTGTTTTTATATGTTTCAGGTACAAAAGGATTGAAAACAGATGAAAAACGAGCAAAGTTTGCATAATTGGCAGAATAAGTCCCTGAACTTTCAAGAATTGTTAGAAATGGTCCATAGAAGAATTATTTTGAATAAAAGTCAACAACAGTCCCCCAGGAATCAAGGAATGACAAATTTTACCCTTGAAGTTCAAGTTTGCAAAATGGCAAAGCAGGCCCCTCAAGTTTCACATTTGGCAGAACAAGTCCATGGTGTACAAAAAATGGAAAATATTCAACAAGGATCCCTATACTATTCACACTTGGCAGGAATAGCCCTTATGATAAAATTGGAAAGATGCCAAATTACAACCCTCAAATTTCAGGTTATTACAATTTTAGGCCTTGTGGTTATCCAAGTTACAAACCAAACCGGACCCTGAATACTACTAATCCACCCAAAATTAAACCCATCCTAAAACTACCCTTTTCTCCAAGCCCATCACACAAAAGGCCACCTAATCCAGCCTTTTAATAAAAACGGGTTTGACCCCGGTCAACTCCCTCCTCAACCATCTTAACTAGGGATGAGCACGGTACCGGTCCCGTACCCATTCCGTACCGAATAAGTGGTACCGATTTTTTCCCGAGCATAAATAGTGGTACCGGTACCGTACCGAACGGGATTTGGATACCGGTACCGGGAAATCGGGTTTTTCCCGTTTTTATCCGGGAATTTCCCGATTTGGTATCGGTCCCGTACCGAATTAGTGGTCCCGAATTTTTTTTCACCTTATTTCATAGTCCCGGTACCGTACCATATATCGGGAACGGTACCGGTACGGTTCCGGTTCGGTTTCGGGATTCGGATCGAAATGCTCATCCCTAATCTCAACTGTTCATCCCCTTCACTGCATTTAATGTAATGTATGTCGAATAGTTAAATTATTAAATTCGAGTGTATTTTAATTAAACTTGTTTTCATCATCAATCTCAGTGTTTCATTACATATTCAGTTTATGCAATTTTTACTCAAAATGTTGTACAAGTTGTTAACCAGTGGTAATTTAACTTCATTTAAGCTTGCTTAGAGGACTGATAGCAATAAAAGGCAAAAAAATTACCATAAAATAGCTCATAATTTAAAAAATCAGTGTTCAAGATGCTTTGTGGAAAGCTTTAGGAAGTGATATTGGTCCTTGGTTCATTGTTCTCAGCTTGGAAATCATTTGTAGAACCTCTTAATCATAGCTTATCTTTGTGTTGCTCTTGTGTATGTTACTTAAATGGTTGCTCAATGATTGCCTAGCTTTTCATTTTAACTGCCATACATAGCATATCATTTGATTCTAGAGTATTTGTTGTGTTTGTGCTTAAATAAACTTACAATATCAAAACATCATCATTGAAATCAGTATTATGGCCTGAATCTAGCTTATCCTTTGAAAACCTCAAAATCAGTCTATATAAAGGGTGTTTGGAATTGCTGATATGCCTGAGCTATTTGTTTTTCTCTCTTGTTACATGCTTAAATAGCTTCCATTAGAACCTTTCAGTCATAAAACTCAGTGGTTATTAACAAGAAAGTCAAAGAGACCTTTAATTGAATATCACTT
>JARVZY010011699.1:0-14545 GCA_030686995.1 Artemisia argyi | reverse complement strand
AGTATCCAATCCTCTCATCAGTGACATTAAGAGTGAATTTTGTAGTTGTTACACAGGTCATGATCCATCCAACCATTGTTCTATGAAACCCAAATAATTCCAATGTTTTCTTAAGAAACTTCCAATCTAATGTATCATAAGCTTTCTGTAGGTCAATTTTTAGAGCACACTTTTTAACTTTTTGTTTTATATTGTACCCCCTTAGTAACTCCCGTGCTAACAAGATATTATAAGTAATCTGTCTCCCAGCAATCAAAGCACTCTGATTCTCATGAACAATCTTCCCTAACACCCCCTTAATTCTATTAGTTATCACCTTACTAATGCATTTATATAAGACATTGCAGCAGGCAATAGGTCTAAAGTCGGAGACCTTATTAGGTGTTGGGATTTTAGGAACTAAAGAGATCAATGTAGCATTCAACTCACCTAGAAGTTTTCTTGAATTGAAGAACTCCTGAATAGCTAAGCATACTTCTTTCCCAATAATACCCCAAGATGCTTTAAAGAATTTGGCTGTGAAACCATCAGGACCTGGTGCTTTGGAATCTTCTATATCAAACATGGCCTCTTTAATTTCAGCATCAGATACATGTCTCACCATGCTTTCTGCTTCCTCAATTGATAGTTTATTTGTAAATTCAACATGATCCTCTTGAAACTCTGCAACTGTATCACTCATACCCAAAAACTTTTAAAAATGCTCCAAAAATTGCACAACTACTTGTTCTTTCTCATAGCAGCATCCATTTTCATCACATATATTCATGATTCTACTTCTGTGTTGTCTACCCTTGATGATTTTGTGAAAAAATTTAGTATTTCTGTCCCCAACCTTCATCCATTCAACCTTAGCTTTTTGCATTAATAAACTTTCCTCATCTCTCATTGCTTCACAATATTCTTGAAGAAGAATGCAGCTTAGTTTCTTTGTTTTCTCACAGAATGGATTTTTATCAACTTCTTCTTGTGCAGTTTTAATCTTTTCTCTCAACACATTGACTCTATCATAAACATTTCCATTCTTCCAGCTCATATAATTCAATTTGTGTTTCAGCATCTTCATCTTCTGAATCACCTTGTACATTTGAAAACCATTGACATTCTTCTCCCATATTCTTTACCACTTGTAGAAACTCCTCTTTCTCAATTATAAAATTTGACATTCTAAATGTTTTCTTTCTTTTTGTCCCTCCACTTGGTATTACTAGCACAACATGTGGATGATCAGAAATGATATATGGTAGATACACACAATGAGCTGTTCTAAAAGTATCCAGGAAAGGTTCATTGATCATCACTCTGTCCAATTTCTTCAATGTTTTACAGTTAGGGTTTCTTAAACTTTTAGTCCAAGTGAACTGAAAACCAGAGCTCACCAAATCTTCAATTTCCACATTCTCCACACATTTCTTGAAATCAGTCATATCACTTGTATGCATTGAGGTTCCATTGGAATGTTCATGAACTTCAAGTGTTACATTAAAGTCTCCCATAATCACCCATGCAGTCCCATTTGTTATCTGTTTATAAGCTCCCAGTTCATTCCACAATTTTCTTCTTTCCACTCCTGAATTGCTAGCATAAACCACTGTACAGAAAAATCTACTCTTTTGACCAATTGTTTCTGCCATTAACAACATACTTTGCTTGGTTTTATTAATTAACCAAACATCCACCATATTCTGATCCCACCCCATCATGATTCTGCAACCTTTATTGTTGTCTTCAGCATTTGTCACATATTCCCAATTACCAAAAGTGTAGTCACCCACTTTCTTTATTTTGTTGTATTTGATGTGTGTTTCAAGTATTGCACACATCTGCAATTTCTCCTCAGCAATTAACCTCTTTCTGCTTTACAGAGGTGCTAAGGCCTCTTATGTTCCATGTTGTAATTTTAAAATCCATATCCTCTCTTTCTATTTTTAGCTCACTTTAATCTCTCAATTCTTTTGGCTCACTTATACACTCTGTCTGTTTTTAAAAACCCACAAACCTCTCTTTCTGTTTTTGATCTCACAAATTTCTCTCAATTCTTTTAGCTTTCAATCTCTCTGTCTATTTTTCCACACAAATACTCTTATTCTGTTTTTGACTCGCTAATCTCTCAATTCTTTTAGCTCCCAAACTCTGTCTGTTTTTGCACACAAATACTCTCTTTCTGTTTTTGTTCTCCCAAACTCTCTCAATTCTTTTAGCTCACAATACACTCTATATGTTTTTATTCACATAAACTCTCTTCTGTTTTTATTCTCCCACTATCTCTCAATTCTGTTTGCTCACTATTCACTCTGTCTATTTTTCACACAATACAAAAAAAAAAAAAAAAAAAAAAAAAAAAAAAAAAAAAAAAAAAAAACTATATACAATTCAGATCCAATTCCTTATTCAGTTAAGGGTATGACTGCTCACCCCCTCAATTTCATTCCTGGTCAGACTTTCTCCTGTTTCAGATAAGTGTTGAACAATATCTTCTTCTTTCTCTATAATACCTGCTGCACATAACAGTTCCTTCTTATCTTTATAATATCTTTTCATATCCTCATTCCAACTTTCCCATTCTTCCACAGTTGGGCCACCATTATTACCTAACACTTCATCAACTTGCTTCCTTTCTTCATTATTAGGCCTTACATCTTCCTCATCCACTAGTGCATTTAATATTGCAAAACTGTTACTGCCTAAATATTCTCTGTATTCTTGTATTGGCTATTCTTAGAACTAGCAGGCATATTGTTTACTTTATTAGGTGTAACAACTTTGCTACTACTCTCCTTCTATTTCGGTATACTAGCCTTCTTGCTCTTCTCCATGCCAATTTTAGTACCCAATTCTCCATTTCTCTTTGTTTTGTACTCCTTTTTATTGAAGCTTTGTTTATAATCTTCCTTTCTATTAGTATAACCATTCTAACCAGTTTGATCATTTCTCCTATTATTGTTACTATCAGCTTCATTCCTATTCTTTCTATATTGTACCTCTTTAAATCCATCATTGTTATCACATTGCTCATCATTTTGTTTCCCTTCATTCTTATCCTTAGGTATCATCCTGCATGTTTTCTCTTCATGACCAAACACACAACAATGGCTACATCTAGATGGTTTCCATGCATACTCCACTTGAAAACTTAGTCATACTAATGCTAGCATCCTTTTTCTTATATGCAACTTCAATAACATCTTTCAACTGTTTCTCAGCACTTAACTCAACTAGCACCCTAACAAATCTAAGTCTACCAATCCCTGTCATACACATTTTAGTAGTCATTTCATCCATGATTATTGGCTTGCCTAGACAACTTGCTAAAGAGCTAATACCCTTAACACTCCAAGCCTCTAAAGGCACATTCAGTAGTTTGACACACACAGGTAAACTCTTAGGCTTAGTCTTATCTAGATACACATCAATACTCCATCTTTGTACAAAAAGAGGTTTGTTATTAACCATCCATGGTCCATTGCTTATAACCTGAAGTATCCCCTGCTCATATTGGAATTTAAAAAAGAATATCCCCTTTTCATTCACAGTCATATCAACCAGCCCATATTTGTTCCACATTCTTCTTAAATGGTATCTAGCTTCATTGAAACTTACCATACAACCAAGAAACTGGCCACAAACAGTTTTATCCCACTTAGCACTTCCTAACTCCACAGTCTCTTCATCAAATATTGCAATTTCTACTCCATTATCATTAACCTCAGTAGGAACTAATAGTAACTTGATATCAAGTGCATTAGCCCTAAGAACATCAACAAGTGTCCTATACTCCTATTAGCCCCATTCTCAGTAGTTTTAGCATTAGTTTCTTTCAATGTATTGTCAGTAGTTTTAGCTTTTGAACTAGTACTATCCTGAGAAACACTAGCATTCTTATTAGTATCATTAGCATTACTACTAGTTCCCTGATCATTTATATCATTCTTCTCCTTATCAACATTCAAATGAGCATTCAAATCATTCTCATCATACACATGAGTATTCTCACTAGTAGTATCATCAATAGGTTTAGACTTGTTTACCTGACTTTGCAGAGCAGAAAAACTATCACCACTCAAATCTTCATCAAAACCATTCTCCTTCTCCTTATTCCCCATCTCTTCACTAACTTTTCCATCACCATTGACATTTCCACTTCCATCTTTCTTCTGCTTTTGATTTTTCTTTTTTCCATTATTCTTACTTCCATTTCTTTTCTTTTGACTAATAACTGAATCCCCATACCTAGTAGGAGGCCTAACATTACGCGTTGATGTTCTATTATTATCCGACATGCTTGTAAACAATACTGATCTTCAATACAGAACAATTACACTAATATTTTTGGTTTTTATTCTAGAAATGAAGAAAGATACCGAAAAGATTCAAACAACAAATCAAAAAAATCAAAAAACCCTAATTTCCACGAATTGGGGGTTTCCTCTATACTGGATGAAATTCAAATCAAATAACACCATTACATGCGCAATGATGAGACTAAATGATTTATGTATTCAGAATTAAAAAAAGATTATGATCTGATTGGGTAATTAGATGAAACAATGATTTTTAGTGATGAAGGTTATGGTTGGAAGTTTGTTAGGAAGTTGAGAGAGAGAGAGGATTCATCATTCATGTTGAAACACATTTATTGACAGACTATTTTTGGTAATAATCCAAAAATACTCGGAGGTCTAGTTTAGACGTCGATATTTAGAAATAGTCAAAGGTATTGAAACTTATACTTACTATCTTCTTCCTCAAGCATTTTAAATTCTTTGAAGTCCGACGCGATTGTACAGGTCAAATGAGTTTTAGTGTTATTATGAAATGCACTTCCGCCATATGCATTTGATGAATATTTACAAATTGGTGAACATTGTCAACACGATTGTATTTTTATTTTTTATTTTTTTACGTGTGTTATTGATTTTTTCTTGCCTTCGTTTTTCGACGACCTTATTGGTGACATCGCCCCTATGGCTTCGTTTAAAGTTAATAGAGTTACATATGAAAAACTGATATTACCTAGCTGACGGGATTTACCCACAGTGCACAACTTTTATCAAATCTTTTAAGGTGGCATGAGACAATAAGCATGGACACTTTAAAAGGTGACAAAAAGGTGAAAGAAAGGATGTTGAGCGAGCTTTTGGTGTCTTTCAAGGACGTTGAGGAATTACACAACAACCGACGCGTTCTTGAACTATCAACAAGATATGAAGAGTCATATACACGTGCTTCATATTGCATAACATGATTTTGAAAGATCAAAAGTTTGTGATAAGTGAGTCCAACGAATAGTATATTAGTCCGCAACCAAATATCATCATACTTGGATCGAGAGATGCGAAGTGCAACGGAGGGAAGTTAAATAATTACGTGATAAACGTACACACGAAACTCTTCAACGCAATCGTATGAAACATCTTTAGCAACGACATCAACAAGAAAATTAGTTTATTGATAATTTGATGAATTTTTATATTTTTATATTGTTTTTAATTTTTTTCATATGTTTTTTTAAATTTTCGTATTGTAATTTGTATTTTTATTTAAATGAATGAAAAATTAATTTATTTAAAAAAATGAAAAAAAAAATATAATGATGGGTCCCAAAAACTGAAAATGGCTTAAGCTATTAATGAAAGGATATTTTGATATGTGGTATGAAGAGAAATGCCGAGATGACGAAACGGCTTGAGTTACCATATCGAATGCCCTAACAATAGCTTCCATAATAGTTGTGTGTTTCTTTTTCACGTCAGTATCTTCAAGTCAAGTTATGTCTTTCATTCAAGTACTTACAAAATTTAGTTTAAAAAACAAAGCACTTATAATTTTGTCATTGCGCTTTGTTGGAAGACAGCTTATCTTACTCAAAATGCTAATTGAATTTCTTTTGTAACTTTTACCAATATATTTATAAATTTCCAAAAACAGGTGATGTCTTATGATAACAAATAATGACAAGAAAAGAATAAAGACAGATGAAGACAAATTTTTTGCTGAAAAGTTTTAGGAGCAAAACTTCCCCGCCACAGAAACTTATTAGGAGGGAAACACTTTGGAGTTTACTAACTTACAGTTTGCCCCCTATACTAATACTTGCTTGTCATATTCTATTTAGAGATTTGCATAAGTTTATATCCATCACATACATTTGTTTCCGATAGTGATAACTCATAACCCACAAAGTACAACTTATTTTTAATAATATTCATTTGTACTATATATAAACAAAAAACACACTTGCTTAAAAACTTTCATAGTGAAAATTGTGAAATCAGTAATCTACTCGTACTCTTTGTCCTTCCAATATTATATTTTACTTATAAGGTAAAAGTTTGACCCAATAAATAATATTATTCATTTTATATACAAAACACTCAACCACAATTACACAACTATAACTATTTATCACTTTAAATTTTCGCCGCTATGCACATGTACTCAACGAGTATATAAAATTATATAGTTGATGATTCCCATGCGACCCTCCAATGCCGATTTTAGTTACTATACTAGGAATGATGACATAAGAATCTTGTAATAGGATAACGGAATAACATTATTGTACATTGAAAATTATGAAATCCCAAAAAGCTAGACAATGTCACATGTGAATGGTTTTATGAGATGTGATTCCGATGTGTGATGACACAATGGTGTATTTATAATGCCATGTGATGACATAATGGTGTATTTAGAATGATGCTTGCATTGTATGATACATCAGGGTGATCGGTAATAAATAATTTGAGACTATTAGTAATAAAGTATGAAACATTTATTTTTTGTTGGGTGCAAACAACTTATGGCCATGCCACTTTACTGAAAAAGGGACAACTTTAACTGAGTTGTGTATGTATGCCGGTATGTTCAAATTCCGTGAATTACTTGGTCAGAAAGATAGAAAACCATGATTATAAAAAAACAAATGAAGCAATGTAGTGTGAGTATTTTTTTACTATATATATATATTTTTTCAAAAGTGATGTGTAGCCTTTTAGGCCTCTCAAATATAAATCGACATAGACCTTAAAATATTTGATGACTTGTGTGATTGCACACATTGCTCATCATCAAATACGATACTCTTTGTAACATACATAGGCTGAGCATGGAAGGTTCAAAATTGAAGCGGACCGACAAAACCAACCGAACCGACCCGACTCGACAGCCTGTTGGTTTTGTTTCGGTTTAGGTTTTTCATGATTTTCGGTTTCGGTTCAATTCGGTTCAGGCCGACACAACCGACAAAAAACATACATAAACACACCTAAACCGAACCGAACCGACACAAAACCGAATCGAACCGATCATATTCGGTTCGGTTTCGATTGAGGTTTTTCATGATTTTCGGTTTTATCGGTTCAGGTCAGGTTTAGACCGATGCTCAACCCTAAACATACATACGTTTTATTACGTTGTATGGACCAGAGGCGCAGCTTCTAAGGGGCCGGGGGGGGGGGGGGGCGGCCGACCCCCCGAAATTTTTTTTGCGATGTAGAGGTATATAGTTTTCGTGTAGAAAAATTTCGGTATTTTCGGTTTCGCCCCCCCAATTTAATTCGGTTTCGACCCCCATAGTGTTAGGAAAAAAAAATTTTAGATCCCGACCCCCCACTCGAAATTTCCAAGCTTCGCCACTGGTATGGACTAACACTTTGGGTATATTTGGCAACAAACGTTTATAAGTGTTTTAATGATTCTTAATTTTTCTAAATACTTGAAATCAAAACGCTACTTCTAGCAACTAGTTTTTATACTTAGTAATATTACGTAGCTATATTATCAAGCTCTTTATTCAAAACAAACAACTCTCCTTACTGCTACATTTGTCAAAACTCAAAAGTTAAAACCAAAAATAAGTAAAAACAAATTTCTATAAGGTGTTTATCTGTTAAGTAAACTAATTGAAAAAGCAAAAACACAAACTCGAATATTCGCTTGTACTTAACGCTCTCTATTTATATTCGTTATAAAAATAAAACAAAATCAAATCCATAATATAACAGTAATAAATAAATAAAAAAGCCTTTATAAATTATTCACACACACAGAGAGAAATAAAAACCCTAATTTTTCCGATGACGACGGCGAACGACGGATACAACGGTGGAGCCGGTGGAAAGTTCAGGAAGAAGGTATTGAGGAAAACGACACCGTATGATCGACCTTCAATTGCAATTAGAAACCCTAACCCTAACCCTAACCCTAACAATACCTCAAAATCCGGCTTTTTATCGAGGCTGATTTACGCGGGCGCTGATCGGTTACTCGGTGCCTTTTGGAAACGGAATCCTGCTTTAACTGCGCCTCCTGTTGCAGGTTTGGTGCATTTTTTTTTATAAATTTGATTGCTTTATTTAATTTGATATGTATTGTTGTGGATATAGCGGTTTACGATATAAAGCCGGTAGGTTTTATATTTGTGCATTGTAATTTTATTTGGTTAAGTTTGGTTTATTCGAAAAATAAAGATATTTTTAAGTGTTTTGTTACCGGCTTTCGGCTTTACGTACTCCAAATCAGCCAGGTCTCATTAATTTGATTGTAGATTGAATTAGGTGCGTTATGAAGTTCTAAACTTTATTGTTGCACATTGTAATTTTGTTAGGTTTAGCTTAATTTATGCTTAAAGGAAGATAATTTTAAGTGTTTCGTAACCGGTTTCTGGCTTTGCGTACTTAAAATCAGTCAGGTTTAGTGATTGTTGATTGAATTAGATGTGATATTGTTGTATTTGCTCAGGTTTTCTAGTGTTTATAGCTTTTGCGGTATAAAAGACTGTTTCTTTTTTCCATTATATTGTGTTCGGTTGCTGCTTATTGTAGCAATTTGATTAGGCTTAGTTTGATTAGTGAAAGGAGGTTTTTTAGTTAGTTTTGTATTAGTCGAGCTTCTGATTAAGGAGATTTTTAGTTGATTTGGCTTTTTTTTTTTTTTAGTTGTGTTAGCGATGTTTACGGTTTTGAGTGTTGCTTTATTAGGAAGCGAATTACAACAGAGATGTGTTGCGGATATCCCATTGTAACTCATCCTTTACCCGGCCTTTGATTTAGCTTTTGGTGTGATGTGATTTTAGGGTTGTTTTGGTAGAATGGTTGGTTTTAGAAGAAGAAAAAATACATCCTTTTAATGTTTAGGCTATGTTTTGGAAATGGATGGTTTTTATATTTGTATTAGTTGACCTGCTGACCGTTTAAGTTTATGTTTGATTTGGTTTAGTTCGAATGTAAATTTGTATTTTGGTTTTTAGTTTAGATGGTGGTGTGTTCCAGGACGGGGCAGTTTGTTTTGTCAATGTATTAAATTTGTAGTTTTGCTGGCAAATGTTATATGAGAGGGTTTTGGTCCTGTAACTGAAGGAATGTAGATTATCTTTTTGTATCATTTGATGGAAACTTATTCTACTGAAAAGTAGAAAGGTCGTGATGTTATACGCTACCTGTAGTTTCGTGCTGTAGCTTAACCAGACTTTTATCTTACATTTTGTGCTTAGTGCATATTTTTACCTCATTGTAGACATAGAGTTGATACCAATTACTATTATAGGATTTCAAATGAAAAATCTAAATCTCTTGTTTAACTTGACCATGCCTGTCTACGATCCAGAACTGTATTATCTAATGATACCTTTGTCAGAGTGGCACAGGTATAACTGTATAAGTTTAGTTGATAGTGCTGGGTTATTGTGATGTGTTCAATGATGATTCAACTTTCGCTTTCATATGATAAATTGATAATTCTACGATTGATTTTGGGTAGACAATAATGTCAAGTTCCTTTGTATATTTTGGTATCACAATCGCTGGTCTACCTTTTCCACGATTGCTCTTGCAAAGCAATCTTCTTGTCAAGCAGGCAATTGTTTTCATTTTTGAAGTACAGATCTGGTATTTTATTCACAAGAATTGTGAGTATCTTGTAGGAGAGTAAGTTTCTTGTTAGGAGACTTGTGTTTGAACCTGTAGAAAGTTACTAGGATAGTTTGCAAGGATTGTTGGGGAAATTATAATATGGGATTTTGTGGGATTACATATGGACACGATTCTTGCATGAGACCTTGGCTGAAACTGAGTAGACTCTTGATATTAAGTGTTGATAAGATCACGAAATATATAAATAGTGTCACCATTGGTCATAAGATCTGTTCCAGGTAATGAACCTAGGCAAGTCTATTGTTATCATGCAAGGCAATATGGACAATTAACCAAGTTTTAATTATAGTGCTATATATTCCTTTTGCTACTCAAGTCATTTGAGTTTTGAGAATCTCTAGGTGTTCTGTTCTTAAATGAAGTTACATTTTTTGTCATGCTCTACATCTTTTTGTTTCCATGTGGACTTCACATCTATGATTTCTATGCCCCTTACAAAAGTTTTTCTTGTGACCAGGGACCAATGAAGAACAAAGGAATGAGCTTCAGGAGGAAGGTCCAATTGTAAGTTTTTAATCTGAGTGCTGCAAATGCTTATTCTTTTAGGTGCCCCGTCGTGTCTTGATTATATCAGCTGTATTTTTATATGCTCTTGTATTTATAATTTTATATATGCTTCTTTAAGGGTGTCAAATTTTTTGTGTAAATCAGTTTAAGATAATTTGTAATTATTAATTTTGTACGATACACAAATTTTTGATTAATACTACTCCAATATTTAGAATGATTCTTGGTCCCTCTTTTTCTCTCCCTCTCTTTTGCTTTAGATACTATTATCAGACCCAACTATTCAAGCTAAAACATTGTGATTTTTATCTCTTTCTATCCTTTTGTTGGCTGCCACCTTGACCACTGTATCTACATACTCTTATTGAAATTCTGCTAGGTATGTATTTGTATGGCTGTTTGTTGAGGAAAGAGATCTTGTTGTGCGTTTGATGATATTCGAAGTCTATATATTTGAAGTTCATAAGTAAGCAGGCAGGATCAGTTTCTTTTTATTAGTTATTAGGGAGCAATTTTCTTGTAAAAGATTGCATGAGTTATTTTTTTCCTAGTGATTTGATGTGGTTCCGCTTTCACCTTTTTTTATTACTATATTCATCATATTGATTTGTTTTTGTTTTGTTTGTTTGTTTTTGTTTTTTTTTTGTTAGTTTGGATCGAAGACAGGGGCATCAGAACCTAGCACTAATGAAGATGGGAATTTGGCTAACATCTCTGCTGCTACTGAGATATCAGATCTTGAGACTATGCTCAAACAAAAGACTTTTACCAGGTTGTTATATATTGCTATGATCTGTGTTGTAAGAAATAAGAATTGTCTGCATTTTAGATGAATATTCCAGTCAAATGTACTTTATAAGGTCAATACTACCAACGATAGTATAATATTGGATACGCGAACTACCCCTTGCTTTCTTGCCTTATAAACGATTAACAATTTTTCATACTGTGGATTGCATCCTTTGACAAGTCTCATCTATGATTTTGTTGTGACGATTTTACTATCACTGATGCTATGTACTACTTACAGATCTGAAATTGAGCGTTTGACAGCATTGCTGCATTCGAGAACTACCACGCCAGATGTTGGTGAAGGGGATAAAGCAAATATTTCCAACACATCACATGTTATGAGACTTGAAGCATCGACAAGTGGCCCATTGAACAAGCATGTGGAGGAGAGGGAGAACTTCCATGCTGTTATATCAACTCCTGTTGTCAATTCAAGAGTGAGTTCTATTCTTGTATTTGTGTACTCGTTTGTTATGACTTCATAAGAAAGGTTTATGCTTTGTACTCGTACTTATAAATGACTTCTCAGGCCTTTGAAGAGGATGTTGCCTCACCCGCTGAGCTTGCAAAGGCTTACATGGTTACAAGGCCTGCTAAAGCATCACCATCGACACTGAGGATTGGCAGCCAAGCGCCAAGACAAGATTCAGTGTTGCTAAATAACACAACCATTCTCCCACGAACGCCTATCACATTACTTGCACCAAGAACTGCAGGTAGCTTGAAGGGATCTGAAAATGGTGTGACAACCCCCAGATCTCGAGGCAGATCAGCAATATACAGCATGGCACGCTCACCTTATTACAGAGGGCCTTCAACATTAAGCCAAAAGGTTTTTTTAAACGTCTCCTCTTTAATCTTGTATTCTTGTTATAAAATGTCTTCTTGGCTGAATTAGACTCAAAATACGTTTGCTTAATTTCAGCCAACTACACCACTTATATCATCACAACCTGCTTGGGAACAAGAAGGGTCGAATGGATTAAGCAAGATGGTATCCATTTGTGTTATTGAATCTCTTTTTTTATATTATGTACTTTTGTGTATTATGTGAACTCTTATTAATTTTTGAATTTTAATTCAGGCTGTTAAGCGTAGGAGTTCTGTACTAGATGATCTTGGATCTGGTGGTCCGATGCGTAGAATTCGGCAGAAAGCTAATCTTTATTCTCAAGGAAGTTCTTTATCAAAACATAAAAGTGAATTAGATTCAAGTGCTCAGAGATTGCTTTTAAGGAATGACGCTGAGCAAAAAGCCTCCAAGGCAATAGTGGAAAATGGGGAAACCAGCAAGCATAATTCAGGTTATGCATCTGTTCCTACTGAATCGACTCGGATGGCATCCAAAATATTTGAACACCTTGAAAGAATGAGTCCAAAGGAAAAACTATCATCATCCAGGCTTGCTGGAACAACTGAGAAATCGGCCACTAAATTGACATCCAATCTGGCTGTTGGAAGCGTGGACAAAATGGAATCTCCAAAGTCTCTGCTAAGCTCTCAAAATAATCAGAAATCTGAGGGTCAGCATCATATTGAAGAGAATGGCCCAAAACAGTTTGCAGTTCCTCTTAATGTGCTAAGCTCTATGAATGGGAATCCTACAGTGCCAGTAAGAGGTAATGCACCAACTACAAATGTCGATTCCAAATTGGCAGCACCAGCAGAGCCCCCTCAGAAGAAACGTGCTTTTCAGATGAGTGCACATGAAGTACGTTGTATAATATGATTCCTTCATTTCTTGTTCTTACTTCCACTACTTTTTTACTAATCTGTTTGTCTTGTGAAGGATTCTCAGGCGATAGATGAAGACATCCATTCTAATGGGCATGTATCTATTCCATTGGGTGAAAATACGAAATCGGGGACATCTTTGCTTGTCAATAACAATGTTTCTGCTGTTGCACCTGCTGAAGTCTTTCAAACTCCTGCAGCAATACCTAATATCATATCTCCTCCAAAAGCTGATTCTGGATCTCTTGGTGGTTCTGTTGTTAATAAGCAAAAGGTGGGAAATAACTTACAGACCTCACCTCCATCAATTTCTATTGGTGATGCGGTTTCCCCACAGAAGAAACAAACAGTTTTGCCAACATATGACACAAGCACTAAAAGTGCTGAGAAGGTGTCACCATTCTCATTTGCTGCTAAGGATATTCCTGCAGTGAAACAGAACATTAGCTCAACAAATAATTCAAGTATTACTAACGGGACTGCCACCAATTCACCCACAGCTGCCAGCACTGTTTTACCTTCATCTATACCAGCATCTATATACAACTTTGTGTCTGCAACTGCTTCATCAACTTCAGCTATCGTGTCCCCATCAGTGACTGAAGCTCCAGATACAAGTGCCACTAAAGACAAGGAACCAAAATCCAATATTTTCAGTAGCTCAACTTTTCCTAGTATATCCTTCAGTTCTCCGCCTGCTACATTAACCACCAATGGTCATCAGGCACAGGTTTTCGGACTACCGACAAATACGCATGCACCTACTACTGTTACACAAGCGGTTCCTTATAAGTTTGGCTCTCCCTCTACTGTAATCCCATCATCTACTTCAGAGAGTCACCTATTTAGTTCATCTACCAGTGGCTTTACCGCTAGTAATTTTGGTTCTTCACAATTTTCTTTTGGGGCACCTTCTACATCTACACCTTCAACCACCAGTTTGCCTGTCGTATTTAATGCAAGTGCTACAAATCTGTTTTCTCAAGCTCCATCCCCAGGTCCTGGTTTTGGAAACCCGATTTCTGTATTTCAAACTCCTACAGCTTCACTCAACAACAATGATCAGATGAGCATGGAAGACAGTATGCATGAAGACTCTATACAGACACCAAGTCCTGCTATCCCTGCATTTGCTCCACCTTCTGCTAGTACACCAGTGTTTGCATTTAATTCAGGCACCCCAACACCATCATCTACCGCTCCGTTTCAATTTGGTGTGCCGACCAACCAACAACCATCTCAGAATCTTTTTCAGGCATCTGGTAGTTTAGATGGAGGAAGTTTCTCGTTAGGCTCTGGTGGGGGTGACAAGTCTAGCAGAAGAATTGTGAAAGTAAGTAAAAACAAGAACCGGAGAAAATGATAACCTTTGAATAACAAATGTTGAAGCTGGTTTTTCCGGGGAGCTGTCAAGGCACGCCTTTCTTACCACTCTCGATTAGCATTGGAACAAGGCATCTAAATTTCAACATTATGCAATATCTACACCTTCTGTTCGTGTTTATCAGTAAGTATGGTGGTCATTGTTTAATCTCATTTTTGGCGGAAGTGGTCAATAGATGTAAACTAGCTGTGGTAGG